>CATKHJ010201311.1:0-12500 GCA_949750685.1 Vernicia montana
ATTGGGGAGTGGATGTAGGATTGGTTATAATCCGAACCACTATAAATCTTTGTGTTCATTCTCTTTCTTTCCCTCTTGCTTAATTAAATTTTTTAATTCCCCACCAATTCAACCCCCCTTCTTGGTCCTTATTGGGCAACACTTGGTAATCCAACTACAAAATCCATAGCAATCCTTTCCCATTTCCATTCCAGCAATGGCAATTGTTGCAACAATCTTGATGGCTTCTGATGCTCAAACTTAACTTGTTGGCATGTCAAGCACTTAGCCACAAATTTCGCTATATCATTTTTCATGCCGCTCCTCCAATAAGAACCCTTCATATCATAATACATATTAGTTGCACCTGGATGCATATTGTACTTAGCAAAATGAGTCTCTCTCATTATTTGTTCCCGCAAGTCTTCAATCATAGGAACACACAATCGAGTGCCACATCTCAACACTCCATCCATAACAGAGAATCTATGAGCTTTATCTTGTGCCACATCATTTTTTAACTTCATTAATTGGGGATCCTTATCTGGATCAGCTTTAATCTGATCAATTAAAAGTGGTTTGACTTAAAAGTGAGCCAAAAGCACTTTAGAATCGGTCATCTCAAACCGAACACCCATATCATACAAGCTTTTCGCCTTTTTCGCTAATTGCCTTCTATAAACTTGTATGTGAGCCAAACTCCCCAATGACTTACGGCTCAAAGCATCTGCTACTACGTTAGCTTTGTCCGAATGGTATAGAATATCACAATCATAGTCCTTAAGTAACTCCATCCATCTCCTTTGCCTGAGGTTCAAGTCTTTCTGATCAAAGATATACTTTAAACTCTTGTGATCCGTGTAAATCTCACACTTTTCACCATAGAGATAATGTTGCCAAATCTTCAAAGCAAGCACTATAGTTGCCATCTCCAAATCATGAGTTGGTAATTCAGTTCATGATTTCTCAACTATCTAGAGGCATAAGCTATCACCTTACCATGTTGCATTAGAACACAACCAAGTCCCACTCTCGATGCATCACAATACACCACATAACCTCCTTCACCCGATGGTAAAGCTAAAACTAGAGCAGTAGTGAGACAAGTCTTGAGCTTTTGGAAGCTCTCTTCACAATTGTCAGACCATTGATACTTCACTTGTTTTTTAGTAAGCTTAGTCAAAGGAGTTGCTATCTTGGAGAAATCCTGAACAAATCTTCGATAGTAACCTGCTAACCTTAAGAAACTCTGAACCTCTGCCACATTAGTAGGTCTAGGCCAATCAAGAATCGCATCTACCTTTCTTGGATCCACTTGTAATCTTTCCTCATTGATTATATGTCCCAAAAAGCACACGCTCTTCAGCCAAAATTCACACTTGGAGAGCTAAGCATACAATTAATGCTCTCTCAAAGTTTGCAATACCAAACGAAGATGCTCTTCATGTTCTTCTTGGCTCTTCGAATACACCAAGATATCATCAATAAACACAATGACAAACCTATCCAAGAATGGCTTAAAGACTCGATTCATCAAATCCATAAAAGTAGCTGGTGCATTTGTTAATCCAAATGGCAACACTAAGAATTCATAGTGTCCATATCTGGTTCGAAACGTTGTTTTGCTCACATCTTCCTTTCAGATTCTCAACTGATGGTAGCCTGATCTCAAGTCTATCTTTGAGAAGTGACTTGCACCTTGCAACTGATCAAACAAGTCATCAATTTGAGGAAGTGGATACTTATTCGGAATCGTGACTTTATTGAGTTGCCTATAATCGATGCATAATTGCATAGAACCATCCTTTTTCATCACGAACAATATCGGTGCACCCCACGATGAACTACTAGGCCCAATGAACCCTTTGTCCAGCATATCTTGCAATTGCATTTTCAACTCCTTCAATTTTGTCGGCGCCATGCGATAGGGTAGTATAGAAATTGGATTAGTTCCCAGTAACACTTCTATACTAAATTCTATCTCCCTTTCAGGTGGCAAACTTGGCAATTCTTTGGGAAACACATCCGAAAATTCATCAACAATTGGAATCTATTCCATACCCTTCACTTCTATATCAAGATCTCTCACATGCGCCAAATACCCTTGGCATCCCTTCCTTAGAAGTCTTCCTGCTCCAATAGCAGAAATCAAGTTATAAGGAGCATCGCTTCTTTCCCCTTGAAATTCAAACTTTTCACTCGAGGGTGGTCTAAACACAATTTTCTTATTAAAGCAATCGATAGTGGCATAACTTTTAGCCAACCAATCCATGCCTAATATCACATCAAATTCTAACATAGGCAATTCAATCAAATTCACTTCTAACTCCCTACTGCATATCCTAACCATACAAGAAGGAAACACAATCTTTACTTCAATTTCTTCCTCTAAAGGAGTAAAAACAATCAATGGATTCTCAAGCAATTCACATAGCATATGCAGTTTCTTAGCAAAACAGGAAGAAACAAAGGAGTGGGTTGCTCCATAATCAAACAATACCCTTGCATCAACATCTTCTATAGAAATAATACCTGTGACCACTGTGTTAAAAGCCTGTGCCTCATGCTGTGCTAGAGAAAACACTCTCCCTCTACCTCTTCCCAAAGGAACTTCCCAGAAGCTTGTCCAGAAGTTTGTCCTGTACCTCTACTAGTATCCATACCTCTACCTCTATATCCCCTACCAGCTGGTGTTCCACTACTGCCAACTCTATCCATGTGAACTGTGGATTGTGAAGTCTGGGGTCTAGCTGCTGAATTCCATGGACAATCCTTCACATAATGCCCCGACTGTTCATAACCAAAACATACACCAGTCCCTGCATAGCATTTACCCTTATGTGGTTTCCCACATGTTGGTCATAGAGAAATAGGAGTCCTGGATGGTGTAAAATGAGTTGCACTGAAGCTCTCTTGATAAGATGATATAACAGGAGTATGTCTCGACTGAGATCTTCCTTGCTGACTCATAGGATTACCTGATGACTATTGGATTACATCCATACTCTTTACACCTCCATCCCCTTTACTTGGCCTAGAGGAAGTCTCAACTCTAGCCTTTTTCTTCTGTTCCCTAGCGACTTTCACTTCCATCTCTTGATTCTCAATGATTTTAGCCTTATCTACTAATTCAGAGTAGGAATCAAACTTCAGAGCATCTAACACTGTGAACAATGCTGGCACTAACCCTTTTCAAAACCGCTGAATCTGTCTCATCTAGTATAAGTGTTGGAGCGAACTTGCCCAACCGTCGAAATTTCTTATCATACTTCGAAACAGACATATTTGGAGTTTGTTCCAACCTTTCAAACTCCCTAGCTCTAGCTTCCCTTATTCTTTCTGGAAGAAATTCATTAATAACTAGTTCCTTAAACCTCTCCCAGCTCATCTCTTCATTGTCTCGAAGTAAACCGGCGATGCTTCTCCTAAACCAATCCTTGGCATCCCCTTTCATGAGATACGTAGCAAATTCAATTGCCCTCCTATCTGGAACCCTCAAAATCTGGACCCTATCATCCATATCCTCAATAAAGTCCGTAGGGTCAACTTCACCTCTATATTCTAGAGGTTTCAACTTCAGAAATTTCTCATAAGAAACCTCTTTTGCTTGAGGCTTAATCGGTGGGGGAGGAGTCACTGGAGGAGGAATAATAGGAGCAGTAAAAGGATCAGGCTGTTGTCTCTGTTGGGTAACTAGCTCAAGTAACATCTCATAGTTCATCTGAAGTTGATCCAATCTCTGTGCAACTGTTGCTGCATCAACTTGAGGTGTATGAGGAACAACATTATCCCCCGCCCTACTAGTAGAACCCTCTACATCATCTTACACAACCCTTATAGGATGACCTCGTCCCCTACCTCAGCCACGAGCAGGCCTAGGAGGCATTTTAACACTAATAAGAAGAAACACGAGAGATTTAGACTCATAACATAACGATGTTCTTAGATTTAGCTTAATGAAGACATAACAATGACGGAATAAAATCCTACGCTCCATAGTTTTCCTATTCATGCTTATCCTTAACTCATAACACTTATATTATAGTCTACAACATCAAACCTATGCTCTGATACCACTTTGTCACACCCCAACTTTCTTGGTGTGACAGTCCTAGGGCATGAGTAGGTTTAAGACCACAAAGCACCCGAAGAACCATCTAAACATAACCTGGATCAATAATTATAATCATACTCATACTATAAAGAACCATTATATAACATAATCCATCATTCATATTATCTTGTCATACATAATTCATCCATTGTTCACTATGGATCAAGATCAATCATAACGATCATCCATAATGAATAATAGCAAAAATAACACTTCAATCATTCCAAGAATCATTCTATCTAGGCTTACACCTTAACATTATACATTATACTATGGAGCGCTACAGGATGAATATACAATATAATACCTATAATATAAGAATTTCAAATAATATGTTAATGTAGCTTCTTGAAGGAAAAGAATCAATAAGCTCTCTCACTCGCCAATTTATCCTCATCAACTCTAGCACCTGAAATCCACAATTGAAGAGGAATAAGCCTTCAACTTAATGAGAGTATGAATTACATTTATACCTGTGGGTTCTTAAAGAATAACATTAGGGAATTTCAACAATTGAATATCATTAGAAATCATGATCATCAACATGGGTTATATCAATAACAACAATGCCTACAAAGAATGGCATCATACATATCAATTTTAATAGAACATTAACATACATTCATCAAAATGGAATACAAATGGGCGAGACGAAACCACCATCCCCATAGCATCCAAACATCATTAGGGCAATAACTTCTCCCTTTTAATGTAAATCTGGCCAGATATACGCCTAGAGTACATAGTTCTCTCTAGGTAGAACACTGATATATAGGACTCTATCAGTTGAGTCACTGGTGCACACGGTCTAATGGTTCTTATCCCCCATTAGTAAGGCATTCTATTATCATGGTTATATCTTGGTTAAGCTTGGTAGATACATTATCAATAACATTAGCCCAAATGGCCATCATAATCAAAGGTTTGATACTTTAATATCAAAGAACTAATTTGCTATTCAAGACAAGTAGTAAGAGCAATAAAAGAAGTAACATTAAAGAAATTTAATTTTAAGCTTTGGCATTCAAGATTCAACAAGAAAGGCATTCATTCAAAATGGTTCACATGCATAAATATAATTCATAACTCACCTCTATAGCCAAATACTTCAATCCAAGCTTAAACTCTCATATTGGATGAAAATCCTCCAATCCTTGGCCTACACAAATATGGCCAACATTTCCATCAATCTAGAGTCTATAAATTCTAATTTTAAGGACGAATTCTCAAATTTAAAAGAAAGAATATCTTCAAACATCAAAAATTAAACTTATTCCCTTAAGAACAATTCTAGGGTTATATAAAAAATAACCAACAACCCATCAATAGCAATTAATACTCATAATCACTTTCATCTAACTCTATAAAGATGCTAAAACCATCTAACAACAAAACTCATAAGAATTAATGAAGGTTTAGACGTTACCTTGAAATGTCTTTTCCTTACCAAACTAAATCTTCTAAGAATTTGAGAGAATCCACTTAGATCTTTGAGTGTTCTTTGAGTCCTTTGGTTATTTTAATGCATTTTAACATTTAAGAAGCATTAATGAGACTTTGGTGGGGGCTTTAGGGTTAGAAAAGTCAAAATATTGAAGTTAGGTCTAATCTTCCCGATTTGAGACTGCTGCTGTCCTTTTTATAAATCCCGACCTTGAACGAGCGTTCATCACTTTGAACGAGCATTCACTTTTTCTTGAACGAGCGTTCACTCCATTGGACGTGCATTCATCTTCCAAATCCAAAAATATACACTGTTCACACAAAGGACTTTTGAATGAAGGTTCACAATCATGAACGGGCGTTCAAGCCTATAACAGCCTATTACTTCATCATTTTAACTCCCAATACTCCAAATTCCATCCAATATAGTTTAAGCAATCCTTAATACACAAGACACAAACATATCCCATCCTAATAGTTCTATAACATCACAAACATAGCATCTTTAGTTTCAATTCAACAACATCATCATAGAATAACCAAAGAATGGATTTCATCATCAAAGGAATATAAACATGTATACATATACACATCATACATTATACGTACATAACTTAACTTAATCATTCCTTTACAAATCATAAACATACAACAAAAATCTTGGGTGTTACAGTACTAAAGGAAGGAAGATTACCATTGAAGAACCTGTTGAACATGAAATTAGTTTATGCATATCTTTTAAACATGGATGGCACCTGAAAGAAGAGGCTAAATTTGACTAAAAAGTGAGAAAAAGGTTGACTAGTGGATGACCAAACCTTTTCAATATCATAGCAACTAACTTATAAAAAATAAAAATACCCAAAAAAAATTGAGATTCTTCTTCTTCTTCTTCCACATAAGAGAAATATACCTCAAACACACCTAAAAAAAACCCTAACTATATTGAATATAATCAATCGATCATTAATGAAAGAAATCTGGATGCATTGTCCTATCAAAAACCTATATATGCAACATTAACCGTGATCAATGATTTCAGCTTGGACTAAAATCAAGCAATAGATGAAAAAATAGAGAGAGAGAGAGAGGCTAACCAAAAAAGAAGTAGAATGACATATATTTTAGTGTTTGGAGGGAGGGAGTGTGAACTCTTAATTTTGCACCATTGAAATAATAAATAAAATATATAAAATTAATTAATTAATTTAAAAAAATGGGCCAGCTGGCCTGCGGCTTTCATTTTTTTCAATTTTTCTTCAGTTTTTGCTTTTTTCCCACATCGGAACTTCATTAGTTCACTCCCCAGCCTTCACCCTATATATAGGGGTCCTCCCACTCATTATTCCTTACCTCTGAATCTCCTGGTTTGCTTAATTAGCCTTTGCATCAAGTGAATCAGCCCTATAAGCTTGGTCCACCAACGAACAAACTCTTTAGTTTAAATTTTCCTTTCTTTTAATTTTATTTTTGCTTTGCTACTGCTCCTTGCTTTGCAAAGTAAATTGGGTTGTGACTTCCCGAGCCGACCCACCGAGTCAAAAGTTCCCCACCGCCAAGTCTCCAAAGCCGCTCAAGCGCAAGTTAAGTTTCTTTTTCTTTCCTTTTCATTTTCTTTATTTATTTAATTTATTTTTTTCCCTCATTGGGATTATTCTCTTCTTTTCTTTTGGGCTCCTTGCCTAATTAGTTTCTCTCTTAATTGATTCACTTAGATTAGTTAATTAAAATATGAAATAATTAATTCAATCTGGTAATCAATTAAAATCAATCCAATCAACTCAAATTTCAATCAATCAAAACATGATAAAGTGGTTTGACTAAACAAACCCCTTCGCAAGAAGGGAGAACTGTATGGGTTCTGATTCTCATTTAAAGGGATACGCAGGCATGCTTGGTCCAAGCATCGAATCCAATTAAAATTGACCAACTTATCCCCTCATCACCTTCTTCACTTCAATTTAATTTCCTTTGTTACATTGATTTTATTAGGATTAGTTTGGGGAATTTATGACTTCCCTAGAACCCATAAGGGCTAGAAGAGGTATCCCTTAATTTGGATTTTTATTGTAATTTTAACTTATTTATCTTTCTTTATTTCTTTCTTATTTCTTTTATTTACATAATCATGCATTTTTTATATTGTACATGCACAATTCATGAAATCAATTATAAGTCACAACTTTATTAAATGCCAAATTAATTAAAATAAACCGAAAACCTAGTCCCCGAATCCTCTTTGGTTTTGAGGCTAGTGATCTTTTCCTTTGGGATAAAAATTGGAGTTATTAATGGGTTTTTACCTTATATTTTCCCAAATAAAAATAAATTAAGGTGGCGACTCCCTAATACACCTTTTCAAAATCAACCAATCCGAACCCGAGGGTTTCATCGTGAGACCAAACTCGAATGAGCATTTCGATCCCCTTTAGCGGATCGGACTGGTGCTCGGGTAAGACCTCACAAATAACAATATAATTACTAAAATTATGAGTAATAAATTTGAAAATTAGGATAAATGAATTTATGGTTTAGGTTTGATGAATGCTAATTGTTATGGATAATTTGAATGAAATTAAAAGTAAGAAGGGAAGTTTAAATTTGAGAAATTCATTTAGAGGTTTAACTTCTATTTTATGTGTCATGACCCAAATTCTAAGCCGCAATAGTCCTAAGGCATAGTAAGCATATGGGCGCCAACCACCCATAGAACCCATACATGCTAATCATTCCTTGATGGTATCATGCATCTAATCAACAAAATCATAAAATCGTATCACATCCAAAGATCTCAACCTATATTAAAGACATTTCCACTATTTTCTTACCTCACTATAATGATTTAACATTCATATTCACTCAATGGCAATCTTATCGCTTAAGTTCACTTAAACATATATCAAATTACTTATCTATTATTAACACAATGTCATTAGTACATATCTTACTAATCTTAATTGTTATCTACAATTCATTATATACATATTAACATTTAAGTATCTTTCATTATACACATAGAGCTCTAAATGAGTTCTATACTTATATACATAAAATATAACAAAATAGGAGATTACATAGTATGATAGAAAGAAATATATTTCTTTCTATCATACTATCAAATTTTGTTTTTCTAGTGTATAAAGTTGTACTGTATAAAGATATAGGCTTAATATAGATATAGATTAATCTAGAATATCATCTCCTAGGCATATATCTAGATATGAATTATCTATATGTAATGTACATAACATCCCAATTCTATTTCTTCATCTATTTGATTTGTGTTGATTCCAATTAATCTGAAATAGTCGAAAGGCAACTCTTACTCTTCCTTTTATAATATATATATATTATTCTGATCCGAGATTTCTGATTATTTTCAATATGAATCCCGGCATCTACCGAAAGAATAAAATCAATGAAAAGGAAAAAAATTTAGATCTATTTTAATATTAATAAAAGAAAATCAAGAAATCTTTTTTTAGCATTTCGAAGAAGTAATTGATTGAGCAGTTGACAGATCATCCAAGGCAAGGAATTCTATAAAAATTTTTTAAGATTTCAACGAAAAGGATTAGTAAACTCTGCCGATTTTTAACCTTTGAATCATGATATGAAATGAGTCAAGTCAATAAGGTATAGCATAAAGCCAATTTGTTAAATAATAAAACAAATACTAAACCAAGCAGTAAGCAAGAAAATATCTTAGTATGCGTAGTATCTCATTGGAGAACCACGATGTCTATCTTATTTCCCATAGAAAATTCACTTAATTTAATTATTTTTAATAACTAATAAAAGATTTAATAACTAAAAAAAGAACTACTTTCTTTAATAAAAAGAAAAGAACGACTTTCTTTTCTCTTTGAACAGGAAAGAGGCAAACAAAAACAAAGAAAAAAAAGGAGGGGGTTCTGTTCTTCCTCATTGTTCATATATAACTCTGGTAAGAACCAGGTTATCGAAATAGGAAGAATTTGGTTGGAATTAATTTCCTATCATTTGTATTCCTTTTACTTTCGAAATAGGAACACGAGAATCGTTGAAATATTTGTTTGATTATGATTAAAAGGGTATTATTCCTATATTATTTATTATTCCTATATTATTTATAGAATACATTACTTCACTCAAATCCAATAGAATTTTGAAATGAAGATATTTTTAATTCAATTTCGAAATTCTTACAAATTTCGAAATTGAATTAAATTCAAATTAAACAGTTAAATTAAAAAATCTTTGCGGAATGATGTATAAAACAATTGATACAGTTTGATTTCTCAACTCAATTAGTAGTACCCCTAGAGTCCACTTCTTCCCCATACTACGAGCGAAAGGGAAAATGTAAAGACTACCATTAAAGCAGCCCAAGCGAGACTTACTATATCCATGTAAATTATGTCCTCTATCTCTATGAATATGAAGGAATTTTTCCATTATTGTTCACCACTAATAATAGTAGAATCGCTGGCGCAGAGTCAAAAAAAAAAAGATTCTGTTCAATATATTGATGAAACAATCCAAAAAATCCAATTAATTCTAAGAAGTTCTTATATGATTGCTAGTAGAATCGAAAAACTTTTAGTATAAACAAAATAGGCAGCAACACCCTTGTAAGTATCAATAAAATGTTACTAAAATGTAAGAAAAAAAAGAGTTATGTTTTCGTTGGTTGCTTTTCATTAAGTCAAAAATAAAAAAATATAGAATCAAGATAAATCACTATCTATTATATAATAATAATAGACTCCTCTTTTTTTTTTACATACCCCTTTTTTCCATTTGATCGAATTCTCCCAATTGTCTCTGTAAAACAATTGGAAGACAGTCTATTCCATTCCTATTCCATTCTTGATTAGGAGGTACCTAAAAAAAACAAAGAATTTCTTTTAGTACTTTCTATATATTTTATATTTGTAGATTTGATATATATTTTTACTTTTTATAAAAATAATTTTATAAAAAGTAAAAATAAAAAATAGATATGTATAAGTAAAAGCCAATTATCCATTCAATCACTATTCGATTGATTGAATTCCTGAGTACTCAGGAATTATCATGAGTTTGTATACAAAAAACCTTTCACCCTTTCAACAACTACTAATTAGATTCCCTGTCCCGCTATCCAATCTAATTCAAGACTCAATCAGTAGACATTGCATTAGTAGTGGAAGGACTATTATATCAAGATTTACCGACTTCCTTTCACCACTATAAACTTTCCTTGAATCCTAGATGCAAGAATTTACAGCCCTTTAGAGAACATAAATTTCAGATGTTTAGAATCAAGGAAGTATCAAGATGCCTTTTCCTCCGCGTGCTTCTGTTGGAGGGAGGTTCTATCAGCAAAAGGGAATAAGGTATTTTGTGCCTTTTGTTGATCAGGCGACACCCGGATTTGAACTGGGGAAAAAGGATTTGCAGTCCCCCGCCTTACCGCTCGGCCATGCCGCCAAGGCGACCCAAAATAGACGAAAATACCCCCCCTTTTTTTTTGAGGGGGTTTCTTTTTTTTTTTTTTACTTGCATCTTGAATCCCATTTTTCTTAATCCCTTTACTAAATTCAAAAAAAGAAATCCTTCCTTAGCAAAAATTAAGGACAAATTGGTTAACTATTGACTGTGAATTTATGAACGATTCTTGGATTTGAATCTCAAATTGCATTTCCCTAATGCTAATGATATAAGAAAATCAAAATTGGATACGTAACCAATCAGTATTGATTCAAAAAAAATTCTTCTCAATTTCCATTATAACAACAATTATGAGTATATGTAAACCCTAGAACATAAATTTTTACACAGATATCTAATCTGATATCTTATCTGTCTATGATTCCTATAGGAAAATTTCTATTCCATTTTTCATTGAATAGAAATTTTGATAGAGTATGCCATGCGCTGTCCAAAATAGAACTGCCGTAAAAGGAGAGATGTATATATATACAAATAGCTATAGTTATGTCTGCGTATGTTTAATAAGCCTTTTTATGCGCTGCAATCGTATTATATGAACTCGATTTAAAAAATAGATAAAAAATATCTATTCTATGCGAATTCTTTTTTTTTTAACTAAACAATACAATGAAATCCACGAAAAAGCTAAGTGCTAAAAAAATCAACTTTATATTGTTTCTGATTATTACTTCTTTATCTCATCGAAAGATTAAATACCAAATCCTTTATTAGTATCCAATCAATCATATTGGAATATGTAATATCATAATAATGGTGGAAATTGAATCACTTTTTGTTTGGCTATTCTATACAAAATTTCATAAGTCTAAGTTAAGTGGAATTTCGAAATTCCTTTCCAGTTGTATCTGTTGCAAATTCGAATTTGAGTATAAAATTCTCTTTATTCCTCCGTTCATACGTATTTCATACATTCCATATCCATCTATGGAGTTAGATAAAATTTTATGTGATTCTGTAAACAAAATCTAAATTTCATCATTGCTAGATCGTCGATCCATATAATTGAATGAAAAACGATCCAATAATGGGATTTTTTTAATAAATGGGAAATTTAAAATGCTCGGGGATGGAAATGAGGGAATGTCTACAATACCTGGATTTAATCAGATACAATTTGAAGGATTTTGTAGGTTCATTGATCAGGGCTTAAGAGAAGAATTTTCTAAGTTTCCAAAAATTGAAGATACAGATCAAGAAATTGAATTTCAATTATTTGTGGAAACATATCAATTATTAGAGCCGTTGCTAAAAGAAATAGATGCTGTATATGAATCACTTACATATTCTTCTGAATTATATGTATCCGCGGGATTAATTTGGAAAACCAGTAGGGATATGCAAGAACAAACAATTTTTATTGGAAACATTCCTCTAATGAATTCCCTGGGAACTTTTATAATAAATGGAATATACAGAATTGTGATCAATCAAATATTGCAAAGTCCCGGTATCTATTACCGGTCAGAATTGGATCATAACGGAATTT
>CATKHJ010201311.1:17500-20000 GCA_949750685.1 Vernicia montana
TTTTAGTGGAAGGCCGTGCTATTTGTTTACATCCATTAGTTTGTAAGGGATTCAATGCAGACTTTGATGGGGATCAAATGGCTGTTCATGTACCTTTATCGTTGGAGGCTCAAGCGGAGGCTCGTTTACTTATGTTTTCTCATATGAATCTCTTGTCTCCAGCTATTGGAGATCCCATTTCCGTACCAACTCAAGATATGCTTATTGGGCTCTATGTATTAACAAGCGGCAATTGTCGAGGTATTTGTGCAAATAAGTATAATCCATGTAATCGCAGAAATTATCAAAATGAAAGAATTGACGATAATAACAATAAATATACGAAAGAACCCTTTTTTTCTAATTCCTATGATGCAATTGGCGCTTATTGGCAGAAAAGAATCAATTTAGATAGTCCTTTGTGGCTCCGGTGGCAACTAGATCAACGCGCTATTGCTTCAAGAGAAGTTCCCATCGAAGTTCACTATGAATCTTTGGGTACCTATCATGAGATTTATGAACATTATCTAATAGTAAGAAATAGAAAAAAAGAAATTCTTTGTATATACATTCGAACTACTGTTGGTCCTATTTCTCTTTATAGAGAAATCGAAGAAGCTATACAAGGGTTTTGTCGAGCCTGCTCAGATGGTATCTAATCTAATCATAGGGATCTAAGTAAATAATTCTATGACACTGGCATGAATTCCGATCTCTTCGGTTCAACTAGGACCGTAGTTCCTGAATTTCTACGCGAATCAAGATCGAGAAAAGGAAGTTTCCAACCATTGACTCAAATCCATTGTCGAACCCTACTCCGCGGAATATGGAGGTACTTATGGCCGAACGGGCCAATCTGGTCTTTCACAATAAAGTGATAGATGGAACTGCCATTAAACGACTTATTAGCAGATTAATAGATCATTTTGGAATGGCATATACATCACACATCCTGGATCAAGTAAAGACTCTGGGTTTCCAGCAAGCCACTGCTACATCCATTTCATTAGGAATTGATGATCTTTTAACAATACCTTCTAAGGGATGGCTAGTCCAAGATGCTGAACAACAAAGTTTGATTTTGGAAAAACACTATCATTATGGAAATGTACACGCGGTAGAAAAATTACGCCAATCTATTGAGGTATGGTATGCTACAAGTGAATATTTGCGACAAGAAATGAATCTTAATTTTAGGATGACGGAACCCTTTAATCCAGTCCATATAATGTCTTTTTCGGGAGCTAGGGGAAATGCATCTCAAGTACACCAATTAGTAGGTATGAGAGGATTAATGTCGGATCCACAAGGACAAATGATTGATTTGCCCATTCAAAGCAATTTACGCGAAGGACTGTCTTTAACAGAATATATAATTTCTTGCTATGGAGCCCGAAAAGGGGTTGTCGATACTGCTGTACGAACATCAGATGCTGGATATCTTACGCGTAGACTTGTTGAAGTAGTTCAACACATTGTTGTACGTAGAACAGATTGTGGCACCGCCCGAGGGATCTCCGTGAGTCCTCGAAATGGGATGATGTCGAAAAGCATTTTTATTCAAACATTAATTGGTCGTGTATTAGCAGACAATATATATATGGGTACACGATGCATTGCCGTTCAAAATCAAGATATTGGGATTGGACTTGCCAATCGATTCATAACCTTTCGAACACAAACAATATCTATTCGAACTCCCTTTACTTGTAGGAGTACGTCTTGGATCTGTCGATTATGTTATGGTCGGAGTCCTACTCATGGCGATCTAGTGGAATTGGGAGAAGCCGTAGGTATTATTGCGGGTCAATCCATTGGAGAGCCGGGTACTCAACTAACATTAAGAACGTTTCATACTGGCGGAGTATTCACGGGGGGTACTGCAGAACATGTACGAGCCCCCTCTAATGGAAAAATCAAATTTAATGGGGATTTGGTTCATCCGATACGTACACGTCATGGGCATCCTGCTTTTCTATGTTATATAGACTTGTATGTAACTATTGAGAGTCAAGATATTCTACATAACGTGACTATTCCACCAAAAAGTTTCCTTTTAGTTCAAAATGATCAATATGTAGAATCCGAACAAGTGATTGCTGAAATTCGGGCGGGAACATACACTTTGAATTTTAAAGAGAAGGTTCGAAAACATATTTATTCCGATTCAGAAGGGGAAATGCACTGGAGTACTGATGTATACCACGCACCTGAATTTACATATAGTAATGTCCATCTCTTACCCAAAACAAGCCATTTATGGATATTATCAGGAAGTTCGTGCAGATCCAGTATAGTTCCTTTTTCACTACACAAGGATCAAGATCAACTGAACGTTCATTCTCCTTCTGTCAAAAGAAGATATATTTCTAGTCCTTCCGTAAATAATGATCAAGTTAAACACAAATTCTTCAGTTCAGATTTTTCGGGTAAAAAAGAAAGTGGGATTCCTAATTATTCAGAACTTAATCGAATCATATGTACTGGTCATTGTAATCTCATATATTCTGCTATTCTCTAC
>CATKHJ010201311.1:30000-35000 GCA_949750685.1 Vernicia montana
CTTAACGTCTCTAATTCAAAACCGAACATGAAACTTTGGTTTCATTCGGCTCCTTTATGGAATATGGAAAAATTTCCAGCTATAAGGCGTGCACAAAAAAAATTCGACCCATAACATCTATGTCAGCTTTTCTGTCTTAATGCATTCAAAACAAGGCGCTTTCTAGATGATCCCTCTAGACGAGTGGGATTTTTATAATCTTTCTAGTTACTTCGTTCTCTATTTCTATTTGAGAGAATCCTTAGGAAAAGCATTTTGTTTCCACCGAGCTAAAACAAGGTGTCGATGCCTATAGTAAACTAAAGTCATCGTTTAATACTTATTTTGCTTCAATCTCGACTATACAAAACAAAGAAAAAATGGAAGATTTAGTTACGATTAGAAATAAACTTTTCTGTCTTTTTCCATAGATCCTTTACTCATACTCATTCAATTGAAAGTATTGATCCAATTAAAAAAAATTATGTTTCGCAATTTCATAATCCAATTTTTCAATTTCTAATTGATTCTTGGATACAAATCACGAGAATGTATATTCTTCCTCGAATTTTCATTGAGAGGTAAAGGATTAAATCTTTTTAAGAAATAAAGTTTTTCATCGGAATATGAGCCGAGGGATCCCTTAACTATTAGAGTTAATCGACCGAATCACACTTTTACCACTAAACTATACCCGCTACGATGCGATTATTGTATGATTATTGTATTATTGTATGATTATTGTATATAAACGAACCTTTTGTCGAGTAAGACAATTGAGCATTTTGAATATATTTTATTATATTATTATTATTATAGATATTATAGAATATATATAGAATATATTATTCTTTTTTATTATTTTATTTAACTATATTTATTTAGTTATTTAGAAGTAGTTTATTTAAATAATTTAAATAAATTTCTTTAAATTTTTAATTATTCTTATTCCATTTAATCATTTTATTAATTTAATTATTAATTTAATTATTAATTAATTAAATTATTAATATTTATTAATTTAAAATTTAAATTTAATCCTTTATAAATCTTTATAAATTTTTAGAAATCATTTTCTAAATCAAATATTAAAAATCAAATAATTTTTTATGATTTAAATAATCTAATCTTTAAATCAATATAATATATCATATTAATATTATTTTAATATTTAATATTCATTTTTCTTATTTTTTTATTTTCTAGTATATTTTTATATTATATTATATATTATTATTATATATATTTTATATTTATTTATATTTTTTATTATATATATATATATTAGTATATAATTTATAATTTAATGTGTAATACATTTAATGTGTAATACAACTAGTTCTAGTTGTAGAATATAATACAACTATAAAATAAATAAAATATTTAAAAGAATGAAATATATAAAAACGTTAAATATATAAAACTTTCATCCGCAATTCTTACAATTTCATTTATTTCATTTAGAATTTAGATATTTAGATTTCGATTAAGGGTTCTAAAAAAATATCTCCAACTTAATATTCCAACCAACCAATCAATATATATCAATCAATATATAGAATATTGATTGATATAATATATGATTGTTATAATATAGAAAAGAAATAAAAAATATCAAATAAATAAAGAAGTCTTATTTATTTGATATTTTTTATTTCTTTATTTATATTAATATTATTATATATTATATTTATATTCTAATTTCATTATTATTTTTTATTTTTTTTTCTTTAAAGATTAGATTATAGACTAGGATATAATATACTAAATTATATTAAAATTAAAAATTATATTATATTAAAATTCTATTAAATACATATATAAAATGCATATATAACATATATAAAAGAATAGATAATTATGAAAGTAATAAAGAGAAAAATAAGAAAAAAAAGCAAAGCCCTTTTTTCGTGTTATGTAATATAACATATTAATTATTCTTTTAAAATCGGGAGAGATGGCTGAGTGGACTAAAGCGTCGGATTGCTAATCCGTTGTACGAATTATTCGTACCGAGGGTTCGAATCCCTCTCTTTCCGGTGATGACTTGGAATTTCTTTTTACCTTTTCTTTCAAATTAAGCGAAACCTTTTGCTTTAATTTAAAAATGTAGAATAGATAAAAAGAAAATGCTAAGAACATTTAAAAATCAAAATTAAAGAAGAACCCTTTTTTTAGTCTTCACGCCCAGGATTACGTCCTGGATCATTAGATAAAAATCCAAAGATGAAGAGAGAAACAAAGAATATCACTACTGTGTAAACAAAGAGTTTGAGAGTAAGCATTAGAAAATCTCCAAGATCTTTTTTTTTGTTTGGAAAAAAAAAAATAGATTCTCTATTTTTATACCACATATTCTATTTTAACACCAAGAAATGAAGCGATTTCTAGAAATAGAAAAGAATTTTCTAGATTCATTTGTAATAAGAGTCTAGTCTTTCATTTTTCATTGCCAATAATTTTTTTGTCGAATAAATCATGAATTATTCTAGGACAGTATTAAAGATCTCATCGAAAACTTACAGCAGCTTGCCAAACAAAGGCTAATAGAAAAAAGAGTACAGGGATTACTGGCATAACATCTACGATTGGATTCAAAAAGGCGTAGGCTTCGGGCAATTTTGTGAAGAAAAAATTGCTTGAATAAAGGGCAGAATTAAGACAGATGCAAATGAAACTAAAAATATTAAGCATAACAAACATTTTCTTCTTGAAGATAATTGTATTTTGACTGAGTTATTAATATGTTATTGATAGAAAATTGGATAGAAAATAAAGTCCGGTAGATAAAAAACCCTTCTTTATTAAAATGAAATTCACCCAACCAAAAATCCTTCAATTCTCAAATAAAAAAAGAATAGAGGAAATCATATTTTTATACAATATCTTAATTGAATTCTATATTATGATCAACAAATTCAGTTTAATTCTATATCTACAATACTAAAATCCGAACAACAAGCTAATATATTTCCTAGATATTTGGCGGGAATTGACGAAGAACCAATACCGATATTAGTTTTTATTAGTGTTGAATAGAAATATAAATGGGGCGTGGCCAAGTGGTAAGGCAACGGGTTTTGGTCCCGCTATTCGGAGGTTCGAATCCTTCCGTCCCAGCTATTCTATTAATATCAAAAAAAAGGATCCTTCCTTTTTTTATTTATCATTCATCATTTCACATATAATTTATAATTGGGAGAGTAGATAGGAGTTAATTAGTAATGGAAGATATCAATTTCAATGCTTGTGCCTGTTAAAATCTTATTAACAAACAAAGAAAATACATACGAAATATATGCATTTTCTTTTAATTAACCTCATTTTCAGATATTTTGTCTTTGACTTTAATGAATAATTCTAAATCTATCTAACAATTGAGACGGGGTTGATTCATATATCTATCCTATTCATTTTACTTTAGGCTTATGGTTTTTTTATAAATCCTTGGGGCTCGAAGAAATGTGAGATAGGCGAATCCATCCTATCGAGTCACTTGAAGATTCAAAAAGAACTTCTTTCTTTATCTTATTAGAATTGTAAATCAAAAAATATTCATACAATAAAATATGGGGATGGGGTTAAATTGAATTCTTTCTGACACTTCTTCAGAAACTACCCAATAGAAGTTAAAAGTTTAGATTACTATGTACCGGTTGAACCAATGACTATTCACGATTCCATAATTGAATCAATTACATACTAGTTCAAAACTCAAGGAATGTTATGGTAAAACTTCGTTTGAAACGATGTGGTAGAAAGCAACGTGCGACTTGAAGGACACGATCGGCTGTGGATTCTTACACCCACCCTATATATATCCTATTAATATATATCCTATTAATTTAATATTACATAGCATATAGCAATAGTGTATAGGAATGAAGGTGCTCTTAGCTCGACATTGTTTGTTTTGTTATACACTAGAACCCTCTTTTTGGTTGGGTTGTAATGTAAATAGTATAGGATGGAGCCCGAGTAGAAAGTATTTTTTTCTTAGGGGGCAAGAATCTAGGGTTAATCCTAATCAATAAGTTAGAAAAACTTCGTAAGTATATTTTCGATATCGAAATATAAAGGATCCAATTCGAACAAGTTTCAAATCCAAGAATAAAGTTTGTTGGAATTGAGCAAATTCTTTTGATTAAAAAATAAAGTGTATCGCGCAGGAATCAACCCTTAGTCTGATTCTTTAATAGAAAGAAATCACAAAAAATGGTATGTTGCTGCCATTTTGAAACGATTAAAGATCACCGAAGTAATGTCTAAACCTAACGATTCAAGGCAAAGATAAAGATCCTGGAAACAAGGAAATACCCTTTTCAATTGCCTCAACAATTAGATCAGAATGAAGAATCCAAATAGATTCTAAAAGAAAGAAACAAAGAGAAAGGGAATTAGAGATCACTCAATAAATGAAATGCCTAAAGGGTTGTTCCCTTTGAGCTATTTGAAAGTTATCCAACTTGAGTTAGGGGGGTACAGATGATTTTTTTTTCTTTTTTGGTAAACAAAAATAAGACAAAAATAAGAACAAAAGGGATTTAAATTATAGTTTAATTGATTTGATAATTTTACGGATCTATTTGACACTACAATTCTATACATATACAGAACTTCGAATCATTTTTTCTCGAGCCGTACGAGGAGAAAACTTCTTATACGTTTCTACGGGGGGGGGCCTTTTTTCTACCTCTATCCCGATGAGCCGTTTATCGAATCGTTGCAATTGATGTTCGATCCCGAAGAGAAGGAAGAGATCTTCGGAAAGTGGGTTTTTCTGATCCGATAAAAAATAAAACCTATTTAAATGTTCCTGCTATTCTATATTTCCTTGAAAAAGGCGCTCAACCTACAGGAACTGTTCATTCTATTTTAAGGACGGCGGGGGTTTTTACGGAACTTCGTCTTAATCAAACACAATTTACTTAATAAAATACAGGGTGTGGGTAATTCGTATACATATAATTCGTATACATATATAGCTTTGTATAATCTTTTCTCTACTATCCCCCCTTCTC
>CATKHJ010201372.1:0-20091 GCA_949750685.1 Vernicia montana
TCATTCAAAATTATATTATCAATAAATAATGAATCTTTTTAACATTAATTAATATTGAAATTACTCTTAATAAAAATACCATTCTAAATGTAATAAAAAAAATAATTTGAATTGAACATCTTAAAATTAGAATATTTAAAATCTATATTTTTAGTAATAACTTAAAAGAGTAATGCAAAATAGAACTAATTAAAGAGATATTAGAAAAAAAAGAAGATGATATTGCAAGTTAAAAGAGAAGGGAGGGGAGATAAAAATAAATACAAGGAAATGAAGGTGGTGAATATTAAAAATGTTCATTTACACATGCACGACCCTGATTGAATGCATTAGTCTCACGTGTACGCCACGTCCCCTTCTCAGTCTTGTTTTCTTAATTTTATGACTGAAGCACACAGAAATCAGAAACTCCATATCCATCCCCTCCTTTTTCTTTCCCTCTCAACATCTCTGAAACAAAAGTCTTCTTCTTCTATATGTTTCTTAACACTTGTCCACACTTTCTTTCACTCTCTTTTTAGGTTGTTGATCTCTTTTAGACTGAATCTCTTTTGATTGCCACTTCTCTTCTGTTTGAGGAATTCAAGGCAACTAGTTTGGACTTACCAAAAAGAGTAAAGAGAGAGATGGGTCACCAATATATGTTCCTATCATCTTTTTGCCCTTGTTAGCCCCCAAATCTTTCTTCCTCTCCCCACTTTGAATTCTTTGCCTTTCTTTCCCTACTATTTTCAAATATTGCAAAATCTTGAATTTTGTGCCACCACCTTCAATTTTCATTGCTCCTACTCTTTCCTTCATTCTTTTTCCAAATCTTGCCAATTTTGAAATATCTGTTTTTGATTATAATGCCAAGAAAGATAATCATGCATTTACCTCTATCGACCTCTCTCACAAGTATGCCAAAATCTTCCTAATTTTTATAATCTTGATAATACAACAACAAAGACTTCACCTTTCATCAGTCCAAATCTTGCGATATATGGAGGGTAAAAGCAGAGAGCAGTGCAAGATCAGAAAGCGAGGGAATTCCTCCTCCTCCTCATCTTCACTAGTCCAAAAGTACAGATTCAAGAGAGCAATTCTTGTTGGAAAAAGAGGTGGATCTACTACTCCTGTCCCAACGTGGAAGACAACCACAAAATCTCCAACTTTATCAATGCCAAATGTAGAGTCCACCAAGTGTCCTTCCTCTCAAACTGGAGGCAAACCTAAAGAAGTTTCAGTTTCTGCAAGAAAATTGGCTGCCACTTTGTGGGAGATTAATAACATCCCTTCCCCAAGACTTAGAAAGGATTCTGCACAAGATAGTCATAATAAAGACCTCAGAAACAGAGAAAAAGTTGCAAAGTTCCCTCATTTGTCAGATCCATCTTACACTCCGATTTCAGAGGTTTTCTTTTCTTTTCTTTTCTTTTTAATTCTTTTAGACCCTTTATACATATAAAAATATATATATTATTGTTTATGGATTGTGCAGAAGATCATGGATCAATCTAAAGGAAATGGTCATAGGAGTAAGAGAAGAGCATCAGTTGTTACAAAGAAATATCAGCTCACTGATTATAGTGTGGGAGGCTTCGACTCTGTTAGTAATGCCAGTTTGATGGAGGTACGTGACAAGTAGTATTATTAATTTTTGGGTCGTTTTCAAATAATGTTTAATGTTTGGAAAATTTATAGCATGATTATGATAGCACGGGAAACATTTCCCTAGTGGCTAGTACTTTAGTGCTTGTTTTAGTGTTATTGTCTTGAAATGTCTCTCAAAATTGACAATAGCTTCTCCGACTGTACCTTTCACTACATTGTTATTTCCATCAAAATTTAAAGAAAATGTGTGGATTGTTTTATTTTACTATTGAGTATTTTAACTGTTCTAATTTTTTTTTAAAAAAAATGCAGATTGAAACTCATGCTAAAGGAAAGACTCATAAAGAATGTATATTTGGAATTAAAACCCGTTTGAAAGATGTTAGTAATGGCTTAACAGCATCAAAAGAGCTTTTGAAAGTTCTGAATAGAATATGGGGTCTTGATGAGCAGCATTCATCAAGCTCAGGCATGTCCCTTGTCTCAGCACTTCGTGTTGAGCTTGATCGAGCTCGAATCCAGGTCGATCAATTGATCAAAGATCAGCGCTCTAATCGCAATGAGATTGAGTACATTATGCAACAATTTGAAGAAGAAAAAGCTGCTTGGAAAAGTAAAGAGCGGGATAGGATTCGCAATGCCATAGCATGCATTGCAGAAGAGCTTGAAGTTGAGAGGAAATTAAGAAGACAGACTGAGAGGTTGAATAAGAAGCTTGGAAAAGAATTGGCAGATACAAAGGCATCTCTGTCTCAGGCATTGAAAGAGCTTGAGAGCGAGAAAAGGGCAAAGGAGATATTGGAGCAAGTATGCGATGAGTTAGCCAGAGGTATTGGAGAAGATAGAGCTGAAGTCGAAGAATTGAAAAAAGAATCTGTTAAAGTTAGGGAGGAGGTGGAAAAAGAAAGGGAAATGCTTCAGCTAGCTGATGTTCTGCGCGAAGAAAGGGTTCAAATGAAGCTCTCAGAGGCTAAATATCATTTTGAAGAAAAAAATGCAGCAGTTGAGAGACTGAGAAATGAGCTTGAGGCCTACTTCAGAGAAAAAGTAGTTGGTAAAGAAAATGGCGATTGCTCTCCAAATTATGAAAGAATTAAAGAACTTGAGGCTTATTTGAAGGAAATCCAAAATGGTTCGAGTCAAAGAGCTGAGAAAGAAGAAAATGGAATAGTAGAAGAAAATGGAGAAGTAGTTCATGATGGAGATGATTCAGCTGATAGTGATCTTCACTCCATTGAATTAAACATGGACAACAACAGCAAAAGCTACAAGTGGAGTTATGCTTGTGATGGTGATGCTCTTGATAATCTGAAGCGTGTCTCGGTAGATAGAGATTTTAAGGGAAGGAAGTCTATCTCGGAGAATATTCAATGGGGAAGCATTTGTTTACAAAGAAGAAATCCTAATGGTATTGATGGTCCTGACTGGGATTTCATTACTAAAAATCAGGAAAAATCTGATGTGTTTGATAGGGAAAGGTTATCTGAACTCGATTCACATTCTCAAACACAAGATCATGAAGATGAAATCATGCAATATCGATCTGTCAAGACCCTTAGAGACCACATTTTATCTGGTTCTAAAAGGCAACTGATACAAAACTTTGCCAGTCCAACGCGGCAATGGGGGCATTCCTTGCTTTTGCAGGATGCTGGCAGTGCAGTTTCTGATAGTTCACCAGTGTTGCAAGGAGATAGTTTGAAGGCCAGGGTAGTTGGGACGAGAGGCGCACGCCGGATTTCAACAAGTTCAAGACATTAAAAACTCTTTTACCTATTTACATTTTCTTTGCAGAATGATCTGCTTGCATTTCCTTTCCTCAGAAATGTTCAAAACCTCCCAGTAGTCAATTCATTTGCGTCAGTCAATTACCAAAAGTGAGATTGTAAATAGAATCATATACAAGCTATATGGATCTTACCTGTCAAGCAGCACTCTTTCTTTTTCTTCTTATGTGTTAAAATTTTGTTGTGATTGCAGTTCTGTTTTGTTCATTTACAATTAAAAAGGCTTATGTGACATTAAATCCTTGAAATTCACTGATATGCCTATTATCTAGAAAGACAAACTGAAATTCAGAAACACAATAGTTTCAAAGATTTATGTTTTTTTGTTCAATAATAGCATCTACCAGCAGAGTCTATGCCAGATCAATGTTATTAGGAAGCCAGCCTAATATTTGAGTATAATTATTGAAGTCTATTGTGTTTGAAATGATGTTTATAACATTCTTAGTACTTCTATCAACGAAGCTACAATAAATAATGCATATGGATGCTACCCTTATCTAAACAATTAACCCTATTAAAATAAGATTGTCTTCTTAGAAAGCCTCCAAGAACATGTTTGGTGAGATTTGTCTGCATGCTAGTCTACAATTCTAATTTCACCCATACTAAATTATTTCAACATATAATGCTAGTTCATATCTAATAATTTCCAACATTTGGTTTTGGTTCACTTGCAACTTGCATGCAGGGCCACAATTTGGTCATCTATGTAGCTTCAGCCCTGGTCGATTCTTTATGGTTCACCTCTTTTGTCGTGTATTATTTGGGCATGCACATGGTCGGCTCACATTGAGGTGAATTATTCTGCATATAATTAATATCTAATTAAATGTCAATCATTATCACACACTAATAATAATTATATTTCATATTAAATTCATCTTTATTTTATACCTAAAAAATAAATCATTCATACTGAGAGAGTTATTTCTTCTAATAATTTGATGTTATAATGTGTTCAACTTTTCACAATCTTAAATGAAATTAGATTTTCAATTACACTAAAATTTCTCATCTTAGTTTCTGGTCAGGATTTAAAGAGTTGTTCGAATTTGTCGGGTTCATTCTCTTGCAAGTGTAATGTTTGAGAAGTTGAAACTTCTCAAGTGCAAGAGTACATCAGTTGGTTGCTTTTATCCTGAAATAATCAAAGCTTTGAATACATAAGAGAAAGCCACTTAAATTCAACAACCTTTCTAGGCTGCCACAAATATCATTAAACCAAAAATTCAGTGGTCAAATACTTGCAAGGGTATATACAGGCAATTCTAAGAAGGGCCTATCAATCATATCATCTCTCCATGCGAAATCCTTATCTTGGTAAGGGAAATGCTCAACAACATAACATGGGCCATGGGGTACAATTGTTATCTGTTATCTGAGCACAGAGCAGCTTCCGTGCTGGTGAGAACCAAAACACATCCAAACATTTAATGAAAACAAATAAACTCCAGAAGAACATTGGGGAATTTTAAGGACTTAAGAATAGCAAAGGGAAATTTCAAGTTGCTGCCAGTCAGGACATTCTTACATGAATTTTGAGCTAGTATGTTATTATGATTTACATTCAATAGCCAGGAGAACACAACATATTTTTCATGCAAGAAAAGGCTTGTCAATAAAATAAGATACAACAGTATCCACATTTCTGACCTATATAATGAAGATGGTGTTTCCCATCCAATTATTGGTGAAGATGCCACTTCATTTTGTGACAAAATTTCTGGATGGTAAGAAGGCGACTATTTGTGAGAGCCTTCAGTTTTTGCAGTTGCTGATGTGAAGGTAACTGCATTTGTTGGATGGTCTCTTACAGTCAAGCTGAGAACTTCAGGCCTTGAATAATGCCCAACCACATCAAAGTCGAACTTTGCCTGTGCTATTTCTCCAAGATCTGGGTATGATATAATGTTATCAAAATCAGAGCTCCAGTCCCATAAGGAAAATACAACTAAACTTAATCCTATGCTTTGCTCAAGCAACAACATGAATATAGCATAGGAGGTTAAAAAGAAGATAGGCTCACCCCCCAATAACGGGCAAACCAAAAGACCTTCACATTCACAAACTCACAGACACATATAGACATGAGAAGGAATTGTATGACCAACTAAATCATAATTTAGAGAACAGCAAAAGTTTGTAGCTTAACATTTAACAGCCAATAGTGATAGTGGACTGCATAGTGATTAGTGAAAGAGATAAGCAGTTACAGAGACTCTAACCTCTAGTGTAAGTTTACTCCTCATCAGCAGCCCATTTAAAATATATCAATGGTTAGAATTGAATTGATTTCAATTGTTCTGTTACTAAAATTCATGTGTTGGAATAATTCTTAAATAATAAAATTCAATTGAATTCTAGAGTTTGGGATATTGAAAAATGAATTGAATTTATTTAATTTCCCACACTAACCTTGTCAATAACAAAACAAAGTTACTTTACAGGTACTTTTTATTTTTTTCGTTAGTGGGCCCACCACGACTAAACTAATTGAATTGAATTCTTGCAAAATCATGTTACTTCTTTTTTAACTCAAAAAGTTGAATTCTAGCAATCATGTGGTTTCCAAGTATGAAAATTGACCAAACAGAATTTTTGAACTGAGTTCTTCCATTTTTAAAGTTTCCAAACACACTCTTAGGTATGGGATTACCTATTGTCTAGTGAGAAGGAAGAATTGAGCAGATGTCAAACAATGTAGTTAGGTAAAACCCTCAAGTTTCATATCGAAATTCCTAAGTTGGCAAACCATCTGCAATTACTGTTTTAAAATTCAACATTTTTCAGTCTTATCTTTGTTCTCGTATCAATTCAGAAACTTTATTTCTCATACGTCCTGCAACGATATCTAATTTATTTGTCTTCCACACACAATGATAAATAATCCATATTGTGTTGCAAACATTATGCAGAAAGCTAAAAATGGTGTACAGAAACATATAAACTGCAGAGAACAGTAGGATACCTAGGTCTGCTGAGATCAATGCTTCGCCATCATAATTGGGTCCTGCTAAAACCATTCCCAATGGTGATATGATGGCACTGCCTCCAGCACAGACAACAGAATCTGGCGTGAGGTCTTCTTCTGTACCAGAGAATATATACTCTGGAGGAGGTGGGTAATCTTTCCTCCGGCAGAATTGATTCGCAGACAGAACAAAACATGCACCCTCAAGAGCAATGTGTTTTATAGTAGCTTGCCAAGTATCCCTAGCATCAGCTGTTGGTGCACAATATATTTCAACACCTAAAAAAATAAAAATGATGAGAGATTAAGATGGAATAGTCTAAAAGAAAAATTTATAAAAAGAATAGAGCACTCTAATTCCAACCAAGTAATCATGTTATGCATATCAAAATAAGCTATGCGTTCTGCCAAAAATACCTTGGTAAAGAAACCTTGAGATGCAATCACAAGAACGGCATATTACTCAGTAGCAAAAATATAATAATGTTATTAATATATAATATAGAGACTTGGCCACACTGGATTCTTTTGATCAAACTTAAAAATAAATAAATAAATAAATAAAAGGTGGAATTTTGCTATGCTTAATATAATGCAAAACAATTAGTGCATCTGCAATCAAAATGACAATTGAATTGCTAATAAAAGGGTAATTGGATTGTTTTTGTTAAAATAGCTGACCTTTACCATACATTGCTGTCCTTAGAAGTGGCATTCTATTTTCCCAACAAATAGCACCACCGATTTTTCCAATTGGAGTATCAATAACTGGAATAGTTGATCCATCCCCAAAACCCCAGACAATACGCTCCACTGCAGTTGGCATGAGTTTTCGGTGCTTCCCCAGGTAATGACCTTGAGAATCAAAAAATAGTATGGTACAATACAGAGTATAACCATCCCTTTCAATCACACCCATTACTAGGTATACCTTATGCTTCCCGGCCATTGCAGCCAAGCGATCCACTTCAGGACCTGCAAATTTAAATTAACTAGTTATGCATATGCAGATTCCATACATATGAAACAAATAAAGGTCTTTTAATTACCAGGTACATCAATGGCAGAAGCATGATACTTGCGGAACTCCTCTCTACCTTTGGGTGTTCTAATACCAATGGATGCACCAAAATTGGATCCTCGAGGATAACCGCCGATAAATGCTTCGGGAAAAACAACCAACTGGGAACCATAGCTAGCTGCTTCCGCCAATAATCTCTCAGCCTTATCTGTAGTATACAGAAAATTAAAAATTGAAGTAAAAAAAAAATAGAAATTGAAAAAGTGAAAGTGAAGGTACCAAGAGTGGCGGGAGTGTCATAGAAGACAGTGGAGGCTTGGACTACAGTGGCTCTAATAGTAGGTGCGGAGGAGTCTGCTCCCATGTCCACCTCTGCAAAAACCGGAGCATCCGATGGTGGCGGTGGCGGTGGTGGTACGAGCGCCATTTGTTCCTCCAAACTTACTGAGAGTAGTCAAGTGATCGTGACCCTCTCCATCTTTTTCAAATAAATTCGAGAGATTTCCAGTCTTTTCCAAACAGGTTCTTGTTTATATATTATTTTAAGAGTGAGTGGTGGTAGCTGAGGGAGGAGGCTTTAATAATATGGATAAAATTTCCACATGTTAAAGATGAGGAGAAGCAATTGGTTTCTGCTACTGCAAATTGCAATTCTTTAGAAAGAGTATGTTAAATAATTAAATTAAGGACAAAATTATTATTTAGCCCTTCAATTTTAATAAAATTCACATTAAATCTTTTTAGTTTGAAAAATTAATTATTTCATCCATACATTTTGGTTCTATCATACTATTTAGCCATTTTATTCATTTTTACCGTTAACTGTACGTAAAAAATTAAAATACTCCTAATTTACTCTTAAATTTTTTCTTCACTGCCATAGAATTGAGACCTGTAAATGAGTAAAATCTTGCCAAGAATAATTCATATTTCATATTCATATCAAGAAAACACATTAAAGTAAAATTCACAATTACAATATTGCCAATTTCACATCAATTCACTCGGGTGAAAATAGAAGCAGAGAAAGATTTGAATTCAATTGAATTGAACATTCAAAAAACTATTCACAAAATTAACAAACCTAACAACAGCATTTACCGCTAAAGGTGAGGCCATAGCAATCAACAACGTAGGTTTGAATAACAGTGTTCTACTGTTTGGTGAAAGGAGCAATTGAAAGTCCCAATATGGATAAGAATCCAACCCATGACTTGATAAAGAAGAAGCTAAGCAAACCTGTCACTATTCGAACTTAGAGGACACGTGACTGGCACTAGAAAACGAAAAAGCATAATGCTTTCGAAACCTGTAGTAAGCATGACTAAATATTAAACAATAAAACATATAATATGATAATTGTAACTATCACATAACAAGACTATGAACCCACCTGTTAAATAGAACCTGAACATACATCATATTTTTGCCACTGAGGGTTACAACATCAATTATCTCAACATCATCATCATCAGAATTCTGCTTAACATAATATCACATAAACCATAATGAGGAAGTTTAGCTATCTTCTAAAACTCAATAATTTATACCACTGAACCAATAATACAAAAATTCATAAAAAGAGAATAACAATGCGGAGTTCTAAAATTTCTATTTTTCATCAAAAAAAATATTTACATAACTATATAAAAATAAATCTCACTGCTGAGAAATAATGACATGAATAACTCAATTAAAATCTCTTCTCAAGCTCATCCTGTAATCTTGGAAAAATATTGAACAGGGATGAGTATTCGACTCAATGAATGATACTAACTAATATATTAACCTAGTGTCATACATTCATTCTATATACAAATATGCTCATAAATCGTGTCACAAAGACAATCAATCATATAATCATCTAGGAATGAGAATTAGTCAATAGGAACCACTCTAAACTTCGATATGGGGAGTCGACCCCCTCCCTTAGCTTTCTTAATTTCTAAATTACGGAGCCACGGTGAGTCTAGCTCTAACCAGGCAACCCTATACTCTCTTATCCATTACATATGGTCACGGTGAAACCAGCTCAAATCAGACCAAACATCATCATCATAATCATAATCATATCATAATCATTATCAAACCTATATGGTCCTACGTCATGTTAATCCCATCCAAATATCCATATGTAATCCATAATATAATTCATAATGCAATATTCACAATCAAATGTTAGGATGCCTTTATGTATTCATAGTGCATAATTATATACATATATATAACATACAGTACATGCGATACATGATAAGCGGAAAAATATATTAGAAAGTATCACTCACAACTCTGGTGTAGAAACCCAAACTAGCTCTCCTTGACACATCAGTCAGTCATCCGATAACTAGAAAGACGTCTGAAACACATACATTGGATAACAGATAAGGAATATCAGAATAAAACTAACTCAAACCTTTAAAACCATACTTAACGACTATAAAGATTTTGTCAAAATTTCGACAGAACCTCCTCTATAACTATGACATTATCCCGCTAAAACAAATGAAACACGCACTTCTAAATAACATTCACGATTCACATCAATCAATCTCGACTCAATAACCTCCTCCTGGGTCTCCAAACTCGACAAACATCACAATTATCTCAACTCTTCCAATTATATATATTTACATAATCATAAAATGTCATTACATCATCATTTTCAAGGAAGAATTCAATTATAACATAATTAATATTATTCCATTAAAACTTCAATAATTATTTTCATAAATATTTTTATTTCATGAAATATCTATATGCATAATTTTTTCATTACTATTAAACATATATATATACATATTTAAAATTATAATAAAAGTCTAAAATATAAATTTTCATAATTCTTTTAATAATGTATAATAATATTTTCATAACAAATCTTATATAATATTTTCATTACCTTAAATACATTTATATAAATCATTTAAATATAAATAATAAGCATAAATAATTAAATAAATATATTTTCTTATAAAATACTATTTTAACATAATTAAAAATTCGGATCATTACAAAACCAACAGCGACATTCAACGACATGATAATACCAACAGTGAGATTGAGCTTGTGAGTAATGATACAGAAAAGCGTACCCAACAAAGCTTTCACTAACATCCCTCTGATCATGAGCTGATCCTTCCATTCAGGGACCAACTCGGATTCAAAAGCTTTGATTTTGTTAGAATCAGGAAGCAACAACAGCTTTAAGATCTTGTGGTCCCCATGATGAAATGGGTGAGAGAGAGAGAGACCGCTGGGAAAGAGAGTAATATGAGTGAATGGGAGAAATGGGTGTCTGGGTAAAACAACAGTGGATATCAAATGGGTTTATGTGAGAGAGAAAGAGAACTGTGTTTGTGAGGGAAAGAGAGGGATGGGGAATCATTGATGGCGAGGGACAGAGAGAGGTGAGTGGGAAACTGACGAGGAGGAGGGAATGAAGGTGAAAAAGATGGCGAGTGAGTTGAGTGATTGAATCAAGTGACGGTAGATAGAGGAAGGGGATGATAGAATTTTGGGAATGAATTTTTAATTTTAATTTTTTTAACGGAAAAACTCTAAAATTTAGACAGAATGACCTAAAAGTCAAACGGAATGCAAATGTAGGGATATATTTGTTAGTTTTTCAAAATAAAGAGATTTTAATGTGAATTTAGTTAAAAATGACAGACTAAATAATAATTTACCCTTAAATTAACCCATCATCATCATCCTACCTTCCTTAATTGCATAATAACCTTTCAATCAATCAAACTACTTTTTTTTTTTTATATAAATAAAATTAAATTTCATTAATCGTTAGTTGCTGAATATAAATTTTAATAGAGAAGGACCTGACATATAATCAACTATCATAATAAGAACAAACTGATTCACAAATCGTAAATGTTCAACATAACATCCAACTGTCATATAATTGATTTTGAAAAACTGCGACTGTAATAGTAAAATAATGTGACAAACCACTGTACTCTTTGCGAGCATCTAAAACGTAATAGTACACAGACATATTATCAAACTCATAATAAAAAAATAATTTCCAACAATGAAAGACATAATAAAACTTTCAATAATGTAAGACAAAATAACATAAAAAATAAAAAATAATCTAATACAAAATAATAAAATGAAAAGTATCAGCTTAGCAACAGTAAGCACAAACTCACTCACAAACATATAGTAAAAATGAAGATAGGGAGACGACGGTGAAAGCAATGAGGCAGAGAACGAGATTGAACAGAAGGAAAGTCGAGTGATGGTAGAGAAGGACGCATAAGTAGAGAACGAATGAATGAAACTGGTGATGGATATGACAACAACATCATGGATGCTACTATCCATATATATCAAATCTAATATAAAATATTGAAATTACTGTTGATCAAAAGAGAAAATTAATAGTAATTCAAGAAATAAAACTTAAAAAAGAACTAAAGAGAAAAGGAGAAAAAGGTACGGCTAGAATTTTTTAGGGGTGTAATCGAGCCGAGCCGAGCAGAGCTTTAACTTGTTCAGGCTTGGCTCGATATTTTTTTTCCGAGCTCGAGCTTGAACTCGAGCTTTGAATCGAGCTTGAAAATTATGTTCAAGCTCGGCTCTTTCAAGCTCGAGTCGAGTTCGAGCTCAACTCGAGCTCGGCTCGTTAAAAAATTACAATCGAGCTTCTCGAGCTCGACTCGTTAATAAATTACAATCGAGTTAAGTTCGAACTCGAGTTCGACTCGTTTTGAAACTCGTTTATAATTTATCAAAATATTCAACTTTCTAAATATTTATTTTTAATAAAATAACTATAACAAAAATATTTAAAACTAACATAAAAGCAAAATTATCCAAGTAGTGAAAAAAAAAATCTAATCATAAAATTGAGTATCACATGTATTACAAAGATATTAATTAATAAAAAAAATATTTTTAAAGATTATAATATTAGATTATATAATAAGAAAATATTATATTATCTTAATTAAGAGAATATATATTTTAATCAAATTAAATTACCAAAAATTTTATAAAAGTATTAAAATACATTTTTTAATTGCTAATATTATTAAGTTAATAATCATAATAATCAAGCTGTTCACGAGCCTATTAATCGAGTTTTTTGCGAGCCTGTTCACGAGTTTATAATTGAGCTGTTCACAGTCTAATCGAGCCGAACTTAACCTTGCTCAAGCTCGGCTCGTTTATTCATCGAGTTTTAAAGTAAGGTTCAAACTTGATTCATTTATAAAACGAACGCGAACGCGAACGAGCTTTTATCGAGCCGAACACCAAGCCGCTCGCGAACGGCTGGGCTCATTTACACCTCTAATTTTATTCCATTTTAAAGATGTTGGAAATGAGGGTGGCAAGTTTAAGTCTTCATTTATTATTATGGTGAGAATTTTCGCTTCTAATTTATATAATTTATAATATTATTTGTATTTAGTTGACTTATTTAAGAATAAAAAATTATTTGCATCAAAAAAAAATTATTATAATTAATTTAAAATTTGTAGTATGCCATAATAAGAGTTACTAATTGTATAGTCCATTATGTTAAAAAATAATAATAATCAAGTATGGTTCATATATATAATGTATTGACATAATAAGAGTTAATATTATATTTTTTTCACAAAATATACATATGGTCCTTCCTACACCTTTCAAAACTATATTTCTTACAAATATTTTAAATAGTTTTTATGTATTTAAAGTATGTATTTTACCCTTAAATTCTATCGCTCTTTTTTTTTTTAATATTGAGAATATTTAATGGATCGAAATAATATTATAAACTATATAATATGGGATAGTCCTCTCTTTTAACATCTCTCACTAAATTGATAATAATTTTTTGTGGTTTGAAAAACTCGAATATAAAATCTCCTACTTCTCACACATTTAAAAATGATGAAAACAGCAATCATACTATATCTTATTGGTACCTTTAAATTCTCTTAATTCTATTTATTACTTATAATATTTTAAAATTATAATTATAACATACTAAAATTTATTGTTGATATTAATCTATAATGTTATAATTATAATTTTAAAATATTATAAGTCTAAAATTTATTGTTGATATTAATCTATAATGTGAAATTTTCATTTTTTTAGCCAATTTTTTTTTAAAATTTAGTTCCATCTCTTGATGTGGCTGATCGATGTTGGTGGTGGGCATAAGAATTGGAGAATAAGAAGAAAAATGGGTTCCTACCACCTTTTATTGCAAAAAAGTGTTTGGTTTCGTTTCATCAAAGGCAAACAGAAAATGGCACCTCTTACATTTCCTTATTAAGCCATTTTCTTGTAATTTACGATATGTAGTCTTTTGGTAATGTGATGCCACATTTAGCGCTAAAATACGTTGCTAAAGTAATTATAAAGCGTCATTATTCCACTTGATATGACCATACAATACTTTTGTACTTGTTTTTCATTTTGAAGTTTAAAAGGAAAAAAAAAAATGATTAGGCTATTGCATTAAAGCATCAATTGAAATTCTAATTATTTCCATTTCCTTGTATTCAAAAAAGAAAAAAGTTTCTAATAGTTCTTCCCAATAAAAACTTTTTGATAAAAAAAAATAAAAAAATAAAAAATTATAACAAGTATCTTTAAAATACTGATTAAATTTAAATAATTAATAATTTTAGTTGATTAATTAAATATTTATATTTAATTATAATCACAATTATTATTAAGAGATGACTCTCATTTTTCTCCCCATTAATCAATGAATGGCATGGCACCACTTTTTAGAAGCATCCTAAAAAATAAAATAAAAATTTTGTGCCTTAAATCATGTAATTTACATGAATTATCATGTAAATTAACAAATCTATTACGTAATCTCTATTACATTATCAGCATTTGTTGGGTGTGGCAATCCTATTATGAATTTCCATTCATCCATCAAATAAAAATCTGCCACATCATAACAAGCGAAATTCAAAATGTAACGTCCAGAGTAAATACCTTATGATTTAGATGAAACCTTCCGCACTTGATTAAACATCATTAAGGAAGATAAATTAAAATTAAAATTAAAAAAATAAACCATATATATACCCTGTCTCTGTCTCTGTCTCTGTCTCAACTCTCCAGAACACAGCACACACAGGAAGTGTTGGTCCTTGTACTAGCCTCGCCCTCCCTTTTATGTACAGAGTCACACACCCTACTTTTCCTTCACTTTCTCTGCTTCCAAACACACATTGCACAGAATCTCCTGAAACTTTCTCTATAAAAAAATCTCTTAGAATATATTGAAAGATCACTTGTAAAGAGTCTGATTAGAGCCTTGTTTTTCCATTTGTTCATATAATTCGGATTCAGAGTTCATAGCTCGAAAATAATTCAGTCTCTTTGTAAATACCTAGATCCTTAGGATTTTATCTTATTCAGATACTAAAAATCACACGCATACACGGTTTGTAGACTATTTGATGGGTGATTGATTGGTTTTTTCATGAAAAGAATTGCTAAGCCGTCTATTTTAGGAATTTTGGACTTGAAGAGAAAGTCACATTGATAGTACTTTTTTCTTGTATAGAAAATGAGTGCAGACTCTGAAATTCAATGTTCATTGCCAAAATCAAGATCAGATGATAGTAAAGCTCAAGAATTACACGAGTACTTTTCTGTAATTTTATTTTATTGTAGTTTTTCAAGCTTCAAAACCTGTGATTATGTTTTTAATTAATTTTCTAAATGTTATTGAACAATGTTTGGTTGCTGAGAAAATGAAAGGAAAGAAGTGGCGATGGACTAATATCTGAGTCCTTGCCTTGAGTTTTTTCTTTTTTCTTTTTGGTTGCATATTCTTAGTAATCAAACAGTAGACTGTTTTCATGTTTCGTACAGTTGAAGATATTTTGTATTTGTTTTATTATACAGGGAGTCAAATTTTTCATATAGGAGAGATTTTCTTTTATCTTTAGCTGATTTGGATCAATGCAAGAGGTTACCCAGAGGATTTGATTCATCAAATTTGTGGTAAAGATATGCATAAGTGCTTAGCTATAAGAATTATTATGTTGAAATCGCTTTATTGATCTTTTGTACCATTGTTATTCTTTAACTTTGTTTTATTTTAATTTTTTTTGCATATATTTTAAATTTTGAAACAGTGAACTCAAATATGCTTCCACTGATTCACCATCTCAATCCTATAGTGATTCAGGTATGTAGTTGCCAATTGTTTCTGTTTCAAATTGTTGCTGTTTTTTTTTTTAAGATGTTATCTTATTGCTGCAAAGTAATTTCAATCACTTTAGGAGAAAAATAGGCTTTTACTTATTATAATGATGGTGTGAATTGTTTATTTATTTTTATTTACTGTTTTCAAGTTGTAAGAGACTTATATTCGTTGGGTAGAAAGATTTGAAATAACTCTAAACTGTTGAAGGTGAAGTTCATAAATGAAACAATTGGTCCCCAATTAATGCAGTCTCAAATGCTTCAACTGAGTGATGTTCAACCACTTGATTGTAATGCAGATTATGGCAGATCAGAAGGCAACCTATCTCAACATTTGCGGCAGAATCCTGAAAGTGGAGTTTTAGGAAGGGGTGCTTTTCTGAGAGAGCCTGGATGCGTGTCTGGGGTTTCTGCTGCAAATCAAGGTAGCAGTTACCTACTCAACAGAAGTGAAGTCAACAATGCTTCTACTGGTTTATCACAGTCTTCTACTCAATCAGGTTTCTGCTCAAAGATTTTGACATATTCGATTAATTATTTCTGTTTCTATTAGTATTGATCTCTCAGAGATATTTTAATTTTTGTTTCTGCTATTTAAACTGTTCTGTCCAATCAGAAAATCGAAAAGGTATAAGTCCAATATGAAGTCCTTTCAAGTTGGAGTAATTTCTTAGTATGGTTCAAAGGAGAGTACTATATTGATCTATTTACAGAAGGAACAAAAAGTTAGAAATTGATTTAAGACGCTCATTAGTGTACTTCTAATACTGGCTGACGCAACTAGGTTTCTTCATGATATATGTTTTCCCATTTGAAGCTCTCCTTATCTCCGCTTTCAAAGTTTTTCTGTGATTATTCATGATGGTTTTTATCAAGTTTCTCGCATCAAATAGAACTACCTGAAACCCACGCCCTGGGTGAATGAGGACTTAAGCAGGGGACTGGAAAGGGTGTTTGCTATGCCATTCATGTCTTTTTCATTTTGGTGCATGGTCCATTGCATTTAATTGTTTAACCCTAATGTGATGGAAATGAAAATGGGACTTCCTTGGTTTCATCTGGCTTTTTTCTTGTGGACTTGTGAAGTTGAACCATCTTATTGAATGCAGATTCTGGCAGATGGGATGGCAACTTACCTCAGCATTCACAGCAGAATCGTAAATATGGACTACTGGGAGGGGGTACTCTTCTAAGAGAGCCTAGATGCCTGGCTGAGGTGTCTGCTTCAATGGCTCATTGCTGTGGTTATCATCTTCTCAACAGAAGTGCCACACCATATCTGCCTCCACACCTCTACAAGGTGCGGCTGTTGCTTTGTAATTCTGGTGCCAATGTGGCAGAATCAATAGCTTCATGCCTTCACATGATTTCTATTATTATGGGCAAGCCACCAAAACTAATTACATTCTCTGCTTAGCAATAAGAGTATAAATTTAGAGAGTCATAAAAGAATGGTATCATTGCCTTTTCAGATGAATCTTAATTCAAGCAAAGGGAGTAAGGATTTGTATACTGGTACATCTGGTTCTTCCCAGTGTCCAGATCTGGAAAGACAAGAAGAAGAAAGAAGGCGGAGAGGTAAATTCTCCGGCTTATGCTTTGCCATGGATGTTTTGTGCTTCAAGTCCATATGGATGCACCAAGTCTTATAAGTGCTAAGATGTGCAAATTTTCCTAGATTCATTTGAGTTGATGAGTAAGGAACATAAAGCTATTGAAGGGAAGCAAAAGAATGTTTCAGATGCGCATAAAGAAAATATGGACCCAGATATTGCTACCTACTCAAAGGATTCCAGAAATCATAAGGGGATTATAAATGAATGCAATCCATCAATAGAACGAGTGGTATCATCTCCTTCAAATGATGCTTGGTGTTTGTCTTCCACAGAAGCTTCTGCATGCAGAGAAATACTATCTCCTGCTTTTGCAAGCATATCCTCAGAGAAGGGTATTGAAAAAAAATCCTTAGACCATTCTCCTGTGCAAGAGGTAATTAATACATTTGCTCAAAATTTCAGATACAAAGTTACCCCACATATATGTCAGCCATTTCTTTTTTTTTAATGCATGCTGTAAGAGTCGAGTTCTTTCTTTTAAATGCATACTGTAAGAGCTGAGATGACACAGGACTCAACTCGGCATCAAATTTGTACCTTGGTAACTTTAGTATGCTTTATCCTTGATGCTAACATTTAACAAAAAACAATAATAGAACAGACTAGAATATCAAATTCTCAATTCTTTTGTATCTGAAAATGCAATAAACTCCTTTTGTTTGATTACCTGTTTTTGAACTATAGCTTTCTATGTGAAGTTGGTTTATGTTTGAAGAATCATTGTCTTTCTTGAATGGAAGTCATGTTGCCAGCTTAACCATAATTCTGCTTCTTTAAAGTAACACTTCTAGTTTTGACAGCTAATTAGTTTCTAATAGATTACCTATATATTGGTTTGCTCTGACACCCAGTGGATTTACTGCCTGGGCAGCATTGCAATGTTAAAGTGGATTCGACCAAGAGATTCATGTTATCCTCTTCCAACTTAGTTGATCAGTTTATTGAAGAAGGTATTTTCTATGAATACATCAATATCATATTCAAGCCATTTTCCCTCTGCCTGTATATATTAAAGTTTACTGTAATTTTCTAAATTGGGTAGTAAAATTGAAGGAGCATCTAAAACTAACTTTTCTATGTTCCAGAGAAAAAGCCAGAAAGTGGTTTCTTAAAAGGCAAGGAGAGTGATGAATCTGAAAATGAAAACGCTAAGAAGCATGAATCAAAAAGTATTTCTTCTGGAAGAAATGGATCGGAAGTATATATAGCATCTAATGAAAATGCTAATGATCATGAGTCCACAAGTTTGTCTTCTCGAGGAAATGGAGTTCCACAGAAGCTAATGGCCTCTACCACCCCTTCTGCTGCAGATAAAATCTATGAGCTATGCAGTGCTGGTACATCGAAGATGCCTCCAGGTGTTGTTATGTATGAGGAAATTGAACAATTCACTAGATCAGAGGTCAGCAAAAACCACTTGCCTCATCATCTATGCTTCATAGGATCTTATGATACAGAAAACAATCAATCAAATACTGCTAGTCATCTTGGGGAGTCTCAGCTCCTTGCTTTGTTAAGGAAGGGTACAGATGCAATAGATCTTGCAGCAGCACCTTCAAAGCTAAAGATTCCCAATTCAATGACTACTACAAACTTGGGAAGGAACCTGACATGTGAACCAATACACAGAGCAGGTTCCACAAAGGAATTGCAGTCAGCTGAATTATGGGTTGGTAAAAAAGGATCTGCAGCTGGGCTGACTAAATATGATCAAAGTGACCTAGCATTTCCAGTTGAGGGCAATATAAGTCTTTTGCTAGTGGATGAATCCATCCGTATTAATCATGAAACTGCTACACCCTTAGGCTGTGCTAAGCAAACTGGTTTAAATAAGAGCAAGGTTAATCAAATAGTCTCGGGTGATGATGTTGATAACAAAATAGGATTGGATTTTCCAAGTGAACAGGAATTAGAGCTCGATCCTGTCAATAGATTTGATGAGAAAGCTAATGCAATTGACGAAATTTGTTGGCCTGATGAAGACAGTTTAATCACACTTGATGACTTGGTATTTCCAGTGGACTCAATGTTAATGGGTGATGGGAATGCAACTGAAGCTGATTCATTTGCCAGTCAAAAGCCAGCTGATTTCAAAGTCAGATTAGGCAATGAAAGATCTCCAAGCAGTTTGGGAAATGCTATCTTGGCGTATGATGATCTAATGGACTCACAGACTTGTTATGATAATATGTGTGCAAGGCGATCTTACCCGAAGTTCCATCATTCCCATACAAATCCAGGGAAGGCATTGTTCCACCATTCTGAAGTCAGGTCCTCAGATTCAAAGACCTATTCTTATAATCCTCTTCTCCAATGTGGTTTTCCTATAAATGCGCTTCCAGATCTTTGTGCCAAGCTAACAAGGTTTGATAATGCTGTTATGCGTCCTTTTTCACAGCAGATGCTAATTCCTGGTGAATTTCCTCACCAGTTAAATGGACTGCCTAGTGGTGCACCATCTGATTTTCCTCAAAATGATCTGCTTATTCATCCTCATAGGCTCAACCGAACACAAAATCTTACCCTGAACCATCAGCAACAGATCAATGGAGGATTTGAAATGCCAGATCCTGGTAAAGCACAAGTCACCTCTAGAATCATATTTACTCAATGCCTATGCCTTTTTTTTTTTTATCATCTGAGCATATAAATTACTGTTTGAGCTTTGGATACGTTTTTATAATTTGGAAGTTAATCTTGGATAGTAATTGGTTATAATTCTATTATCATTTTGGTTATTTCTTCTATTTGTAGGTCATAATAGACTCTATGGCGGAAATAGTAATCAAGCTGTGCCGATGCTCCCTCGCTGGCCATGGTCAAGAAATGTTTGACAATTTGGCGCTGATAGTTATAGGATGATGGCTTCTTCACGAGTCTCAACTACTTTTTTTTTTTTTTTTTTTT
>CATKHJ010201393.1:0-15762 GCA_949750685.1 Vernicia montana
CATACCAATGGTAAGGGATCTAATTTATTTAACAAATTCTTAATTTAATCATAGAATACTCTATTGACATTTTTATAATTTCAATTTATCATTTAATTTAAGAAATTCATATTAATCCTAAAATTTTCCCAAATGGCCGAACCATAGAAATTGGAAAAAATACAATTTCACTAATATACATACAAATTGATTTTTATTTATGCAATTAGTATTATTACTAGTCTAATTTATTAATCAATTCAAGATTCAACATCTAACCTTATTCTTTTAGTGTTGACCGAACCATCCATTAAGAGAAAACCAAAATTTGATATTTATAATTCAAATTAGTTTCATACATCTTTAATTAATATGCTTATGAACTCAAATAAACAATCAATTTTATTAATGAGACTTTCTAATCAAAAATCCCCAAATTTTACTTTAACTTTCAAAAAGGAAAATTTAAGATCTCATTAACCGATTTCAAATTAACTTTGCAATTATGAAATTAACATTTAATTAAACATGGATCAATGTTCAAATCATAAAATAAGCAAAGGAATTAAAAATCCCTAGAGTAGCCGAATTTAAAAAAAAAAGGAAAAAAATATTTCTTTCATTCCATCTTCAATTCGATTTCATATAAATCTAATTAATCAAGTTAAAAACTTAATTAAACCGTTAATTTTATTAATTTGAACATTCATTAGAAATTCCTAATTTTACTTAAATCATGAAAAAGAAAAATTTTGAAATTGTTAACCAAATCCAAATTAACTTTTCATTCTTGCAATTAACCATTAATTGAATCCAAATTATAAATCATAATACACAAACAAACAAGGGTTTGAAAAATCACCTTATGGTTGAATTTTAAGAAAAGAAAAAGAAAAGAATACATTCAAGATCATAATTCATCAAAGCATGATTAGGATGAATAGAAAGACTTTAAATTTTGATTGGTACCTTTGAAGTTCTTCCTTTGGGTGTGGAGACTTGGTTTGGCCGAATATGAGAGGAGGGAAGAGAGAAAATTTTGTTATTTGTTTGTGTTTTGAGAGAATAAAAAGATAATGGTAATTGTAAAATTTGCTATTTCCTAACTGATGGTCAAATGTGATTAATGAGTGTGTGTGGGTAATTGAGGATGAATAGTTTCCAAAAATAAATCATTGGGAACTAATACACCATATTTAATTTACTACAAAATTTTATGGTAGTCTAGGTTTAATAAATCTACTATATAGTAAACTTGGATTTTTAACACATGCTAATATTTCAAGACTATATTTTCCTCCATTTCAAGCCATGGCCGGCCCATAATTAGTCACATACATATAAAATATACAAGACAATCATAATTAAATATATATTAATAAAATTTATATGAAATAAATCACAATAAAATTTCACTAATCGAGTTTATATGAAATCTCAATCAATCTTAATTTCTTTAGTAAATTTGTATTTAGTCTTTCCTTTCCTAAGTAAATTTGATTATCAAAGTCTAGGGTATTACAGCAGAATATTGAGGAGCCAATTCTGTATTTATAGAGACCAAATTTGGGAAAGTGTTAAACAAAAAAGTTATAGTATTTTTTATTAAACATAGGCCCATAAAAGGGTTTGATGAGATTCCTAAAGGTTAATGAGATATTCTTCCTATAATTATACTGATCTAGATTTAGGGTTTAGTGAGAAACACGAAATTATTTGAACTTATTAAGAATTTTATAGATATAATTTGGCGATAACCCAAACATCAAAGTTGTAGATAAATATCTCAAGTATATATCTGTAAAATAAAATTGAGAGATTTGATGTGTGTAGAGAGAAATCGCACCTTAACTAAAACTGGTACTGTTCATAGAATGAATAGGTAGTCCAAATTAGAGTAGCACAATTGATAGCTTTAGAGACTGAAATTAGGCCAAGTATAAAAATGAAAAATGATAATTTACATGTGTAAAAGCTCTATGTAAAAAAAAAATTAATTGGATAATTAGATTTTGAGTTATACTCAAATAAATGTGAAGGGGTCAGTCTGCCCCTTCAACAGAAACAAAACTGGATTAGAATTGTCACCAAGTTTTCTATAGATTGAATTTTAGGTTTAATTTTGTATATATTACAAATTCATATTTATAGTATATGATTCAAAAATAATCAACTAATTTGGATTAGTAAATCATGAGAAATTACATAAATAAGGTCACAAGGTCAAGTTATATAATTAGATAATAAATGGAAATGTAATGTCTTAATATTATTATTTATGACCCAATGAATCATATATTTATGTAAGCAATGAATGATGATTAGTGAGAATAATGGATATCGAATTAAGTATGTTTATCAAACATGAATTCAACTTGTGAATTAATTGAATTTTCATAAAGTGAACTCTTTTAACTTGGTTAAGGTTTTATCATTTCACCTACTTGGCCATCTTGGAATGTAGGAATTGTAATGTGTTAATTGATAATGATTATGTATGCAATCCTTCCGTGAAATGGCTTATGCAAAGTGAAATTGAAATGAGCATATGTGCAATATGAATTAAGGGTATACACCCTAGGCCATTTGGCCATTTCATGATGTTGAACATGGATGTATTTAAAATTGTGATATATGTATATATGTACTATGTATGTTCACTTGAATTGATATTAGATGATTAGTATGTCTTAGATGTAGACTAAGTAGTAATAGAGTAAGGATTGAAATAGTTTAGTTGGCAAAGTGCTTAATGGTACTCAATTGAATGACTTAAATGGTATGGTTCATTGTAGAACTAAAAGAAATGATAAGGAAAGTGTTCCGGAGACCAATGAGCACCCCCTCTAATTGTGTTAAGAGCTTGTGCAATGAGCTAAGGAGATGAGGTGAGTATGTAATATTTTACTATGGTATGGGCATTTGCCCTTAAATTATCATTTAATTGATATATATATGTATATATATTACTAAAAGTCCTAACAATCCTTAATGTAAGCTTTACACAATCATTGTCATTCAAATCCTTGTGCTAGGACTATACTTGGTGGCCTTCATCCTAATCGCTATTCATTGTTGGCCTTCGGTCTAATTGTTATTCATTGATGGCCTTCAACCTACTTGTTACTTCATTGATGGCCTTTGGCCCAACTATTAAACTATTGATTCAATTGAACACTCTAAGGTTCACTTGAAACCGTTATTGAAATTGAAAAAACCCTCATTGATATTATGGTGAATATCCATATGACTTACTGTTTATATATTATGAACTCTCAGTAAATGATATTCTTTATAAGCAGAAATCCCCAACTGATGTGGGGTTATACATCAGTCATGTGCACATGGTAAGAAGGTCCATCTGATAGGGATAGTGTATCCACCCCAACTAGGAGGGGGAACCTAGCCGTAAGACTTTATCAGTCTTGCGCTCCAGTAATCAGTGTGAGTGAGCAAGGCATCAGCCGCCACTCTATTTATTTACTAGTGGGAAGCATACCGCTTCTAAATTTAATGATTTCTGCTAAAGTGATAATAATTGATTAACCATTGATTATACATCCTTTGTTATCAAATATCATTAAATCTCATTATACTACTTACATCCTCTTTTGAGTATCGAAAAGACAAACATTCATTGATACAAAATTGATATAAAATTCCTATTACTATAATATATATTTTCAACTGGCATATTATATTAAGATATTACATTCTCACTGAGCTTATCTCACCCTTTTAGTGATTTATATTTTTCAGGTATACTAGAGGTCAAGCAAGGCAAATTCTCAAGCTTCCCTTCTCCTCTTGGGGGGTTTCCTCTGCTGCATAAGGTTGTTTGATTTCAGAATCTTAATGTAATTGTATCTTGAAGAGTTAAGTTTATAGCTCCATGGTCATTATAGTTCATAGTAACTATTATTGCATGTTTGGGTTTGTTAATTATAGTATGGTATTATATAATATTAATACTGGTAATAATGAATGATAACTGTCTTTAATGAATGGTGATATGAACTATAAAATGTTAATGGTACAAGTATATGTTGAGTATATAAGTGGTATACGTATGGTATACATGTGGTATATGTTGGGTATCCTTTTGGTATCTGTAAGGTATACTTTAGGTATCTTTTTGATATGTGAAGAGCATATGAATATGGATATATGTTTATTGTATAATGTGCTTGTTATAGCATAGAATAGGGGTTATACGGGTTTAGGTGACCTTATGTCTCCTTATGCCCTAAGGCCATCATACTTCAGAAGTTAGGGTGTGACAGAGATGGTATCAGAGCAAACTTTAATTCTAGTATAGACTAATTAATTTTAAGGAGTCATAGTTTATAAGTTGAACCATAGATATAGGATTCCTAATCGTCAATTACAGTCCATCAATAAGATAGTTTCGCGTTACCCATATATGTTTGAATTCTCATCATCTAGTATGATATATGTGTGTTATGAAAATGAAAGAACTAGTATGTGTGAATATATACTAGTGTGAATAATTATGTGAATGAAACTTTGAATGTGCTCTAAATGATACATGCGGACCAAAAATGCAATGTGAAAGTGAAAAGGAGGTTGATCCACTAGTGATCGCTCATGTAATAAAGAAAATGAATGTGTATTGTTAAAAAGAAATTTCTTGTAATGACCATTTGTTAAACATTAATAAAGACAAGTGTATCTATTGTTTGTGAAAATACTTATGTGATATGAATAACAATAGGAAAGTGTAAATTGTTTGTGCATGTGAAAATATTTATATTGTTTAGCAAAAAAAAAAAAGATATCCTAAGGCAAACCATCTCATCGAGATGAGAGTGTAAAACCAACGTTACCTTATATGTTATGTCAATATGCGATTGCCTGTTAAAATTGCTTAGGATTAAGCGACATACCCAAAAAGGAAAAGAAGTGAAAACTATTGAAGAGTGTAGAAGCAATGAGACGAGAACAACAAGAATCAAAGAAAAAGATAGATAAGTGAAACAAGAAAGGCATTGTATGCCATCTACTGTACACTTCCCAGTAACTACACCAGCAATAAGAGAGGCAAAGAATTTCCCGCTGTTTATGCAGATACCGAAGAAGAATTGAAAGAAGAATGTTGATTAGCACCCTTAAGGAAGGAAATGATTGATGACGTATAAGTTATTACACCATCCTTAAAGGAACATGTGGAACTGTCTGTAATACGACAACAAAAATGAATAAAGGAAAAATATGAGAAATTCTTGTTAGACTTTATTAAAGTCTTAAAAAGGGAAACTAAAGAGAAATGATGAATATAATAAATACGATAATAAAACAAAGTATTATAAGGGAAACACTAAAAGTCAGAATTAAAATGACATAAATAACGAAGAGCATAATACAAAAAAAAAAAAAAGTGTAAGTTAAGTACTAGTCAAGCCTAATTAATTAGAACAAATATAATTTAAGTGAAATATCCCATGTTGGGGATGAATTAATGATGAGACAATAATCAATAAGTAAGAGTAGACGCTATAAGAAATGACAAACATAGAATATGATCACGAAAGGTAAATGAGGTAAGATTAAGTGAAACGGTAAATACCAAATTAAAAGTGTACGGAATGATAAAGTAAGAATAATCACAAGGACAATGAAACTACAGTGCAAAGAATGAACTAGTGTGAATAAAAGACTTCGTTTAATAAAGATGAGATCGAAATGAAAATAAATAAGAGAAAAGCAATAATGTTAAAATAAATGGAATAGATGAACTGAATTCAAATCAACGAATACTTAGATTATTAATAGTTAAAGAGATGAAGAAATTAGAAATAGTCAAAATTGATTATTGTCGCATAAGAATATAATGAATTGATCAGGATAATGACTTATGACAGATAAGATAAGTGAGAATAAGAAATGTGAATGATTAAGAATTAGCAATGGATTAAAGTAACCTTGATAAGGATATGGAAGTCTATGTGAATATGAAAGGGAATTGTGAAGATTCAGGAAACTTGAGTACGTCCGAAACTCACTTCGGATGAATTGAACATGGAGCTAGAAAGGAATGCAAAATAATTAAGGAAATAATTGGACTAATATAAAACAAGGCAAGTGAAGAAAAAATTTACAAGACATATGTATTCCTTAAGAGGGCTTTAAACTATAGAAGGTAAGAATACTATGTGAAATGGATACATGTAGCGAATAGCAATAAGACATATTAATTTGATAATTACTGAAGATACAGATGTTGCCTTGACAAAGAAGACGTTTAAAAGCTAAAACATCTCATAAGAATGGGAGCATGGCTCGAGATGCTGTTTTGAACACTATAACTATACACACCGATATTCATAAATATACAATTTTAATTGAGACAACATACTCATAAAAAGAGAAAGAATAAGATTAGTCAAATAAATGTGGAGACTGTGAAACAATAGATCTACAAGCTAAAGCAAGAGTTGAATAGAACGAGACGATTGAGGAAATAGATACTTCCTCCCCTACTACTGCGAATGGCATCCCAACACTTGGAAATGAAAGTAATCCCCTACCCGTCCCACCCAAAGAAGAGAATTGATTTCAAGAAAACATTGAAAATGGACTATGTGACACAAACCTAAGTATGAAGAGAGTTGTTGAATTTATCATGCTAACAAGAGCGTACAATACACGTATGAGCAAATGAATGATAGCTACGGCATCAATAACGATTAAAATATGGAATGACATGAAACATGAAGCATGAAATTCTTAACTTCATCACACATGGAGGCAGTGTCTCTAGTCCTGTTATCTGCTTCTCGACAACTTACAAATACTAGCATAACAAGGTTTCAAAGAAAATAAAAATCAACAACGAAATTAAAGAAAGGACATCAACATCATTTTCTTAACCTATTAGACTCGAAAGTCGTAAAGTGAGACCACTCTATCATGACAATAATAAGCCCCTTAGACCACTACTTTTTGATAGGCTCGTGCAAAAGAGATAAGTTCATTATTCCATCATCATCATATAGGTCCTGATCAGCCGTCTCATCAAATTCATAAGGATCTCGAGAGAAATCTACAAGATGAGTCCAGAGATTATGGGAAGGATCAAATTTATCATCAGTTAACATCATAGTTTGAAATTCATCCTTTGGATGGAAACCCTTGAGATGATTTTCCTCCCAGTCCATCTTATCGGTATGGATCTTCCTATAATAGTCAGCAGGAAATGCCTACCAAAGGGCATCAACTTCTTCAGGAGGCCATAGCTCACGTGAAGCAACATTTTTCTTACGACACATGAAGTGCTCAAAGCTAGTAAACTCTTCTGGATGATCAAATAAATCTCTAAAACAAGAAGGAATAAGATTTGTAAATAAAGACTTGAGGAGACACGGTTAATTAAGTTTCTGAACTGTGATCATTTATGGTTGTGTAAAGGCTTGATTCAGACCCCTCATTTATTAAAAGAGAAAATCTTCCCATTGTTCGACATGTTTAAACCATCGTAAGAAAGTAACTATATGAGGGTTAGCTCTGCTATTACTCTGCAATTGAGTGATATACTTAAGAAAATGGAAAGGCTAAACTTCCACAGTGATATAATAAAGGTGAAGAAAGTACCACAGAAAACAAAGAAATTATTTTGGCCACTACCAAAACGAATCCATAGTAAAGTTCATGAAAACTTAAATCCTAAGGAAATGATACTTAGGATGAATTGCTAACTCTCGAATAAATCAAGATCCATACTTTCAAATGAGAAGAGATTGATATTCAAAGATATGTTTAATGGCTAAGTCATGGAGAGTTCTCTGAGTAATATTAGCTCGAATTTTAGGAGGAAGACCATGATAAAGAAAAGGACTAGGTCCAGAAGAAGACGATACAGAGAATGCCATGAAACTCGAAAGGATAGCTTGAAGAAGTAATGGATAGATCAAGAGGAAATTTTAAAATCCTTAAGAGGAGATTAGAAATCTGATTGTGACCCCATTTGATACGTTCTTCCTCAATTTATAGCGGTTTAACTGCCTTCCTCTATTAAGGTAATTAAGGATATGACAAAAACCCATTCTTGAAAATTGATCACTCTGAAAAGAGCAGTCCATCATGGCTGTGAGATGGATACAATTGATGTAACTGGTTGTGCAACTACAGTTAACTTCTCTACCCAAAGTGGAAGACTATTCCTTTGCATGCGTTTGAGAAGGGTCAGATTTAGTGAAAAAATTATCAAAGGAAAAGCAAGTCATGACTTGTCTTCTCATCAAGTAATAGAACATCTTCATATAAATTATCTTTCTACAGAAAAAGAATTACACTCAAAAGACTCTAACAATTCAATAAGACAAGGGTATCAGCGACATTTCCACCCTTATATGATTTTTAATAAAGAGACTTATATCTTATCAGATATAAATTTTGAAAGAGAGAACCGTATCATATGAAAATTATTAAAGATATTAGAAGAGTAAAGGGTAACAATAGTTATCTCGACAGGTAAATAGTAAGACAACGAATAAATTGAAAAGATTGTTCAAACTTTAGAGGAAACATGCTATGAATGTGAGTTGAATATTTTAAGAGAAATTGAAGCAAGTAATTACTTTGATTAAATTCAACCATAATAATAATTACCATTCCTCTATTGGAATGATTCTCTATAAAGCACTGTATAGAAGAAAGTAATGTTCTCAAATCTACTGGATAAAAATGAGTGATTAGTATTAAAGGAGTAATGGATATAAATTGTCTTTCTGATTTATTAGGCCCTTTGAAATTCTAAACAAGATAAGAGAGATATGCTACAAGCTAGCTCTGCACCATCATTGGAATATGTTCGGTCAACGTTTCAGATATCAATATTGGGGAAAAACGTATATGATCCCTTACGTGTATTGAAATCTTAAGCTACCAAATGAGTCATCATCTTGGAAAGAAAAGTGAAGAAGAATAGAAACAAGAAAATAGCTATGATCAAAGTTCAATGGCAAAGGTAAAATATTGAGGAATACACCCAAAGAAGTAAAGAAGACATACTACAATGATATGTTCACTTGTTTCATCAACAATCGATGAGTTCCTTAAAATTCGAGAATGAATTTTCATAAGGGGGGTAGAATGTAATACCCCATGCTCATATGATTAAAAAAAAATAGTCATGATAACATAGAAAGAGAAATTGGATGTTCATTTGATCGTTAAGGCCAAACTCATGTTCAAAAGTGCCTAAATGTACTTATTTGAATTTTGAGTAAATTCTATGATAGTGATATATGAACATTTTTAATATGAATATGATAAATGTGAATATGCTTAATAATGTGCATTGGTAAGTGATTATGGTAATGTACACTGTAATAGGGGTAAAATGGTCATTTCTCAAAAACTGTAAAAAAATTTCATAGGTATACAAATATAAATGACCATAATGTTGATAGGCCTAAGCCCATTAGAGTGGCCGACCATGGACTTGGTGATGGAGAAAATGTGATTTTTGATGGTAATATTTTATGGTCAAAATTGGGTTAGTGGAGAATGGGGCCCCACTTTCCACTAACATAATTTTTAATCTTAAAAAATTAAGGTTCATTATATCTAACCAAATTTCATCATCTTTTTTTCTATCAAAATATTATTTTATAATCCAAGACTTCCTTGATAATCCATACAAGATCCACCATTCATTTCTTTGATCAAATCCTCACCATCCATTTTCCACTAAAACAATCACCAACTACTCATCTTTTCATTTCACCAACCACCAATCAAGGAAAAGAAAATTTTTCTCTCTTCTTCACTACATGGTTCGGCCAAGAAGAGTCCTTACCCCAAAGGAAGAATTTTCAAGGTAATTTCTACCAAATACAAGCTCTTTCTTCTTTCTAAGCTTATTTCTTGAGTTTTCCTTGAAGTATTGAATGTCTTCTCTCTTCTTTTCCTTCTTATTGGTTCGGCCTTGGAGGAATTTTTGAATCCATTGTCCATTTTGTGATTTGCACCTTGATTTAAGCTTAATAATATGTTAATTGCATAATCCAAAAGTTAATTTGAAATTGATTGAAGATTTCCAAGTTTCCCCCTTTCTATGGATCATGTATGTTAGGGTTTTGGTTTAGGCAGAATATTGAGGAGCCAATTCTGTATTTATAGAGACCAAATTTAGGGAAGTTTCAAGAATAAAAGTTATAGTATTTTTTTCTTAAATATAGTCCCATAAAAGGGTTTGATGATATTCCTAATTTTTAATGAGATATCATTCCTACAAGTATATTAATCCATATTTGGGGTTGAGTGAGGAACCGGAAACTGTTTGAACCTACAGAGAATTTTATGGACAGAATTTGGAGGTAACCTGAACATAAAACTTGTAGATAAATGTCTCAAGTATACACCTGTAAAAGGAAATTGAGAGATTTGATGTGTATAGAGAGAAAGTTTACCTTAATTAAAACTGGTATTGTTCACAAACTGAATAGGTTGTCCTAATTAGAGTAGCACAATTGCTAGCTTTAGAGACTGAATTAGTCCAAGTATAAAATATGAAAAATGATAATTTACATGTGTAATCTTTATGTAAAAATAAATTTTAATTGGATATATAGATTTTGATTTATACTCAAATAAATATGAAGGGATCAGTCTACCCGTGCAATAGAAACAAAACCTGATTAGAATAGTCACCAAGTTTTCTGTAGATTGAATTTTAAGTTCAATTATGGATATGTTGCAAATTCATATGTCTAATGTATGATGAAAAAGCAATCAACTCATTTGGATTAGTAAATCATGATAAATGATAGAAACAAGGTCACAAGGTCAAGTTATATAATTAGATAATAAATGGAAATTTAATGTTTTAATGTTATTATTTATGACCCAATGAATCCTATATGTATGTAAGCAATGAATGATGATTAGTAAGAATAATGAATATTGAATTAAGTATGTTTATCAAAAATGAATTCAACTTGAGAATTAATTGAATTGTCATAAAGTGAACTCATTTGACTTGGTTAAGGTTTTATCATTTCACCTACTTGGCCATCTTGGAATGTAGGAATTGTAATTGTTAATTGATAATGATTATGTATGTAATACTTCCATGAAATGACTTATGCAAAGTGAAATTGAAATCAACATATGTGCAATATGACTTGTGGGTATACATCTTAGGCCATTCGGCCATTTCATGATGTTGAACATGAATGTACTTTAAATTGTGATATTGTGAGGCCTTGCCCGAGCACTGGTCCGATCCGCTAGAGGGGGATCAAAATGCTCATTTGGGTTTTGATCTCACGATGGAACCCTCGGGTTCGGATTGGTTGATCTTTGAAAATGCGTTTTGGGAGTCGCCAACTTAATTTTATTTTATTTGGAAAAATTTAAGGGAAAACCCATTTAATGACTCCAATTTATTGTCCAATGAAAAAGTACACTAGCCTCGATTACAAAAAAGGATTCGGGGACTAGGTTTTCAGTTTATTTTTTTAATTTGTTTGGCAAATTTAATACACAATGACTTAAAATTGAATTTCATGAACATTTAAATGAATGAATAATTATGAATGAATTAAATAAAGCGATAAAGAAGTTAAATACATAAAGTAAATAAAAATCTTAAATTTACAAAGTAAACCAAAATAGGGGATACTTTCTTTAGCCCTTATGGGATTCTAGGAAAGCAACACATTCCCCAAAATTGAATCCAAATAACAAAAGTAATTCAAGAAAGAATCCAAATAACAAAAAGTAATTAAAGAAGGAAATGAAATAAAGAACAAAATACACAAAAGAAAGTGAAAGGAGAAGATTCATTTTAATTGGATTTGATGCTTTTTCAAACAAGCATGCCTATGTATCCCTTCGGATGAGAATCAAAATCCACGTAGTTTGCCTTCTTGTGAAGGAGGTCTGTTTTAGTGTGAACCTTTTATCATGTTTCAGTTCATTGATTAAAGGTTGGTTGGATTGATTTTAATCAAGCAAGTTGATTACCAAGTTGTTTAATGAGGTCAGTTTTTAATTAACAAACAAAAAGCATTGATTCAATTGAAACAAGTTAATTAATTCAGATTCTAATTAACATGCCTTTAAAGTGATTAAAAGAAAAGGATGAAAGAGATGGGGATCATATTATGGGAAAGGGAAAAGCAATGACTAAGGTATAATAAAAGAACTTAAAACAAAGTGAATAAAAGAAAAGGGGAACATGCGAAGGGAAATAACAATAAAGCAATGAAAACAACTAAGCTAAAAGAAAACTAGCAATAAAAGAAACTAAGCTAAAAGAAAACTAAAAGCAAACAAAACTTCAAAACAAATAAATAAATAAATGAAAAAGGAAGAAAATAAATACCTTTTGATGACGAGGCTTCGGGACGTATGGACGGAGCGGGCGACAGGATCGCAATTCCACTTTGACTTGACTCAGCGGAACCAAAGCCTCCTAATGGCTACTCAGACAGCTCTTAGGACTCCCTCGAACTAGCTTAAGAGAACCCACGAACAACCACCTAACAAGAACAAAACTTTGAACTAAAAGACAGCTCTTTTCGAACAAAGCCTTTAAAAAAGGGCTAGCTTTTAACCAATTTGGCTTGATTTAGCTAGCTTTTGTGTGTTAAGTTCTGTAAAAGTGAGTTGGGGGGCTAGTTTATATAGGAATAGCAGCTAGGGAAGTTTTTGTGTTTTTTCAATGTGGGATTTAGCATTCTGAAGCTCGAAACCACACACGGGGCTTCTGGAACCGCACACGAAGCTTCTGGGACCGCACAGGAGAAGACGAACCGCACAGAGGAGGAGGAACCGCACAGGCTTGGTTTGGGACCGCACAGGGCCTGTGCAGAACCGCATAGGGCATGTACGGTCCCTGGAGGGCCCTGTGCGGTCCTCCAGGTCAGACGGGCCGATTTGTCGAATTTTTTGACCCTTTCTTGCCCATTTCAGCTTCCGAGGCTTAATCGCATGTCCGAGGGTTTAGACGGTGCAAAATTTAGGATTCACAGTAACAAATCCCAACTACCAATGAATGAGATACAGCATCCCTCAAGTCAAAGGACTATATGTACAATTATGACCTAGATGATGATTTATTAACTAGCAATAAAACTCCATGCTATCATCATCTAACGTCATTGTTCAATCATTCATCACATGAATATCTACATATTAATATCGACAACTTTTATCAAGCAGCATGATGCTCACTGTCTCTATAATCATAAGTATTACATACTGATTATAGAATACAAATAGAGGTGATGGTCTCTCCGGAATTAATGGTGCCCAGTCATTATTCCTATGACTATGAACATTTATTGTATTTATTTGAGAGCGATCTGCCATCCATATTCTCAACACTTGAGAATAAATCCTCTCACAAAATACTAATGGACTACAAATATATATTTAATACAATGGAATAATTGATCTATACAAACATATATTTATTGCCATTAATTATAATGTTGTTTTACATTTACATAAACATATACACAGCTCTAGGGCATATACTCTAACACAGATAAGGACCATTTTTAGATCTTCAGAATTGCCTACCAGACAAATCAATTCTGATAAAACCCAAACCCAGTCCGAGACCATCTTCATCACTTCCCAAAGATACCGGGGGGCATTTCCTTTACCCAAACCAATCAATACCTCAAAACTGAATAAGGTTTTCTCTTCCAAAAATAGACCATCCTAGGATAGCCTTAGGATTCGTACCTTAAATCTGAATAAGGTTTTCTCTTCTAAAAACATACCTATTCTAAAACAGCCTTAGGATCTTAAACCCAAATAGACCGGGAATATAACTTTTATTTTTCCTAATAGACAGGGAATATAGGTTTTTCCAAATATGTCTAAACACTGACCTAGACATCAATTTGGTTCCTTTTTCTCCATCCTTATTCCCCAGGTTCACTGTCATCAGAATCACCTTTTGAACAAGCCAATTCTGATGAGGTGTAATACCTGAGATTTTCGTAGCCCATTAGAGTTATGAAAAATGATATAGAATATAAATTCTATAGATAGTACATTATAGAATTCATAATGGGAATATAATGGAACTTTGTATGCAATGTATGTTAAATGCACGGATTGAATACTTTATTATTTGTATGTATTTTTATGTGTTTAATTAAATTGAAAGGAGTAATGTATCAATTGTTATAGAGTATATGATGATATGGGAAAGTGGGAATCAATATGTTAATAAAAAAGGAATGAAAGAAAGTTATGAAAAATTTTACGATCGGGAAATGGTTCGGTTGGGCTTTTAATTGGGCTTTTGAATTTCTAAGCCCAATCCAATGCAATGGCCGGCCCATTAGTGTATAGAATTTATGGAATTTTATTTTTATTAAGTTAAGAAAAGATTATAAGAAGGAAAGATGGTGGGAAAGTTGATTTTGGCTATTAGGACTCCAATGCTGACTTAAAGTCAACTTACTTAAGCTATTTGAACTCTTTTTTTCTCCATATGAAGACCAAATACATTTTTTTTTATTCACCATTATCATCTTAAATAGTCACCATAACACCTAAGGAACATCAATACCATTGGTGTTAATCAAATCATGGCCATCTAACTTAAATCCATCATAGCCATTTGATTAATCAAGTTGAAATCTCCACTATTCATATGTATGATATATAAACAAAATTTTTACCTTCCCTCTTCACTTTGTGCCACCCCACCTTAATGCAAAGGAAGACAAAACTCTCTCAAATCACCAAAAAAGCTATCAACTTGTTCATAGTTCCAAAGTTAGCAATTTAATTACCTAAGGTAAAGAATTAGAGTATGATTCTTTTATGTTTATTGATATGGATTTAGTATTTAGTTGAAGTTATTTCTCTTTATTTTAATTTCTATGGTTTGATTAGATTAAGGAATATCAAGGGGGACTTATATTATATATCTTTTGGTGGATAATACAAACTAAAGCTTGGAATTGAAAGATTTACTAGTGAAATAAGTATATAAAGCATGAAAAACCATTTGAAGGAAATTTCCCCAATGGCTCGGCCTCTTCTATTTTTAGGGGGGGGGAAGGGTTCTAATTTAATTTTAATGTTATCTAAGATCATTTGGGGTGTGAAAAAGTATTTTAGAAGTGTCAAATTGAATTATGATAATTTTGGAGGCATAATTGATGATATAAGGGAAGTATATGGTTTGATGAGTATTTTTGATATTTGTTTAATGCTATGTGATTAATATGATGTAAATTTCATGATTCTAGGATCAATTTAAGGTTTGGATGTGAAATTATAAGTTTTTCCCAAAATCACCTTATTATGGAAAAATAGGGATTTGTGAGAATCAAAATGATTTGATTTCAATTGAATGATGAATATGAGTTATTGGAATGTTAATTAGATGAATTTATGTTCAATTTAAGGTTTGATTATGAAATTGATATTTTTCCCCAAATTCTAGGGAATATGGAGTAAACTGGGGATTTTGAGACTTAACTTGAGTTAATTGAAATTGATTGGTTAATTAAGTTTGTATGTGATATAAATTAATGAGTTTAAAATCAATTTGGAATTTGGGTGAATAGAAATGATTTTTTCCCAAATTGATGGAATTGGTATATCTAGGGATTTTGATTTAAAGAGTATAAATTAATATCATGAATTAATAGAAAATATATTTGCTTTGATTCATGTGTTGGAAATGAAATTGAATTAAGGAATTGAAAAGGGAAAGGAAGTAAATTTCTTAATTTGATTAATTGACTATTATACATGGAATGTTTGATTTGATGATTAATT
>CATKHJ010201494.1:0-21444 GCA_949750685.1 Vernicia montana
TATTTTATTATTGCATAGATGAATAACTAAGATGCATATTAGTTAGTAAATTTATGTGATTGAATGCTTGATTAATTCTCATAATCCGTAATTGTTATGATAATTGATTGAAGAAGCAATTAAGTGACATGATTATGAATCCAGTTTTCATTGTCCATCTAAAAGAAACATAGAGCGAATTAAACAATATTCGCTTGTTAAATTGTTGTTCGTCTTTGGCTGTCTCCTTGTTCTTATAGTTGTTTCTAAATTAATGAGGATTGCTTAAATACCAAATATTTAAGAATTTGGTTAAATTGGGTGCTAGGCTTGATTTAATTTAAATAGGAAAGACTAAGGTTTATCTTGCTTGTTGATAAATTCATAGCTAAGTAATTGAAGAAAGAATAGAGATATTGGGTGTCAATGATCAATAAAATATTTGGTTGAAGGATTTTCCCTTGAGTTGAAGTTCTGTTACAATTTGGTTTTTAATTATTCTTTTAATTTCAATTTTGTACCTTTAATTCAAGTTTTTAATATAATCAAAACCCCCTCCCTTTCCTTATAATCTATTGTTCTGAAAATTGAATTGATATTTAGAAATTAGTCTCTAGGGTTTGACCTGGACTTCCCTATACTACAATATTGGTGAGAACAATTTATAATTTTAGTGAATTCGGCAGTCACCCAAATTTTGGCGCCGTTGTTGGGGACTGCTTGTCTTTCTATTGATTTTATTTTTATTATTTACTGATTCATGATCTGTGTTGTTTCTGATTGAGTGGTAGTTTTTATTTTGTGATTTTCAATTTTTTTTCGGTGTTACTATTCACAAAAGCAATTTTGGTGGAACTAGGTGACGGGCCTATACTAGTTTCAAAGGAAACAACAATTTGAACATAACTAGCTATCCATAGGATTGACTAGCCCCACCCTATCGAGGCCAAATTCCATCGTTTGCTAGGGTTTCAAGCTACTTTTTGTGTTTACGGTTACTTTTTCTTTCTTTTTTTTAGATTTATTTTTGTTTGGTTTTGCGCAATTTCAGTTTATTAATGGTTTATGACTCGATCCTCTCAATCTAATGAATTAATATTTGATCCAGAAATAGAAAAGACTACAAAGAGATTGAGAAAATTGACTCGACAAGCTAGAGTTGCATCTTTAGATCCTGAACAGGCCATTGTTGCATCACTAGGACTAGGTGTAGCACTTGATTCATATTCCAGTAGTTCAGATAGTGATTCAGAAAAGGGATCATGGCTGGAAGCAATAGAACATTAAAGGAGTTGGCTGCTCCTAATTTAAATCAGCAACCTTTGTGTATCCAATATCCTAAATTAAATGTTGCTTTTGAATTGAAATCAGGGTTAATGCATTTATTGCCTGCTTTTAGTGGTCTTCCAGGTGAGGATCCTCATAAACCCCTGAAGGAGTTTCATGTAGTGTGTTCAAGTATGAAGCCGCAAGATGTTGCAGCATAACACATTAAGCTGCGAACTTTTCCCTTTTCATTAAGAGATAAAGCTAAGGATTGGTTGTACTATCTTCCTTCCAGATCAATAAATTCATGGAATGAGATGAAGCGCCTCTTTTTGAAAAAATATTTCCCTACATCTCGGGCTGCAAATATAAGGAAGGAGATTTGTGGGATTCGACAGTACAATGGAGTGACTTTGCATGAGTATTAGGAGCGATTCAAGAAATTGTGTGTAAGCTGTCCCCACCATCAAATTAGTGATCAACTTCTTATCTAGTACTTTTATGAAGGTTTGATACCAATGGATAGGAGTATGATAGATGCTGCTAGTGGAGGAGCTTTGGTAGATAAGACACTTGAGGCTGCAAAGAATTTGATTTCAAACATGGCGGCAAACTCACAACAGTTTGGGACAAGAATGGATCACATTCCTAAGAAAGTTAATGAGGTAAGTACGTCTAACCTTGAACGTCAAATTTCATATTTAACTTCCTTAGTGAGACAATTAGCTGTAGGAAATATACAAGCAGTCGCTAACGTATGTGGAATTTGCTCAATTGCTGGTCATGCCACTGATATGTGTCCAACACTTCAAGAAGAAGAACCGGTCCTATAGGCTCATGCAGTAGGAGGTTTTCCAGGGGAACCTCAACGTAGATACGATTCCTACTCCAACCATTACAATCCTGGGTGGCGTGATCATCCTAATTTAAGCTATAAAAATCAAGCTGCACAGAATCGTTACCAACCCCCTAACCAAAGGCAACAAGCAGCCCATAATTCAGGTATGTCACTTGAAGAAATTGTTAAGGCTTTAGCTAACAATACTCAACAATTTCATAATGAGACCAAAAACAATATCCAGAATTTGGAGAAGCAAATGGGTCAGTTAGCAACTTCAGTGAGCAAGTTGGAAGCTCAAAGTTCAGGAAAGTTACCTTCTCAAACAATTGTGAACCTAAGAGAGAATACCAGTTCTATTGTATTGCGAAGTGGAAAAGAAATTGAAAGTTCAATTTCACATGAGGCTGGCAAAAAGAAATGAGAGGAGACAATGGAAAAAGAAGCTGAAATTGTTCAAGATAAGGTAAATTCTTAACTTAATCTGAATAATTCCACTGATGTTGTTGTTCCTCCTTTTCCTAGCAGGTTTACAAAGACAAAGAAAGAAACACAGGAAAAGGAAATTTTGGACATGTTTAGAAAGGTCAAAATTAACATACGTTTGATTGATGCGATCAAACAAATTCCAAGGTATGCAAAATTTCTCAAAGAGTTATGCACAACAAAAAGGAAATTGAGAGGTGATGAGAAAATCAGTGTGGGGGAAAATGTTTCTGCAATGATTCAGCGTAAGATGCCTCTAAAATGCAAGGATCCAGGTTTGTTTTCAATTCCTTGTAGGATTGGTGATAATAGATTTGAACGTGCCATGGCAGATTTAGGAGCATCTATTAATGTCATGCCATATTCAATTTTTATATCTTTGAATTTAGGTCCTATGAAGGAAACTGGTGTAATTATACAATTAGCTGATCGTTCTAATGCATACCCCTTAGGGGTAGTTGAGGATGTGTTAGTGTAGGTGGGCGAATTGATTTTTCCTACTGATTTTTACATTCTGGATATAGATGATAATTCTTCTTCGAATCAGCCTTCTAGTTTACTTGGACGTCCTTTCCTCAAGACAACTAGAACAAAGATTGATGTGTATGATGGTACCTTTACCATAGAGTTTGATGGAGAAATTATTAAATTCAATATTTATGAAGCCATGAGGTATCCTTCTGATAACCATTCAATCTTTTCTTTTGATGCTGTTGAATCATTGGTACATGAGGTGTTTGAGTTAAGCATTGAAGTTAGTAAAGGAATGCAAGAAATTGATACAACATTGCCATTGAGTGTAGAAGTGGAAGTGACAATAATGGCTTTGTAGTCATTACCTCCTGTTCCTAAAAGGAATGAAGTTTCTAAAATTGAATTACCATTGTCTCATACAAAGTTGCTACCTTTTATTGTGCAAGCACCAGTTGTGGAACTCAAGCCTTTACATCAACATTTGAAGTATGTGTACCTTGGAGATAATGACACACTCCCAGTTATCATTGCAAACAATTTGACCAAGGTACAATAAGAAAGGCTCATTAGAGTACTTCGAGTCCACAAGGCAGCTTTTGGTTGGACCATAGCTGATATAAAAGGCATAAGTCCTTCAGTGTGTGTGCATTGGATTTTATTAGAGGATGGATTTAGGCCAAGCAGAAAAGCTCAAAGGAGATTGAACCCTCAGATGATGGAAGTAGTTAAAAAAGAGATTTTGAAGCTATTGGACGCAGGTATTATTTATCCAATTTCAGACAGTCAATGGGTGAGTCCAGTGCAAGTTGTGCCGAAAAATTCTGGAGTTACAATAGTGAAAAATCAAGAAAATGAGCTTGTGCCAACAAGGATCCATAGTGGATGGCGTATGTGCATAGACTACCACAAGCTAAATTCAACAACAAGAAAGGACCATTTTCCTTTACCATTCATTGATCATATGCTTGAGCGGTCAGCTGGTAAATCTTACTTTTGTTTTCTTGATGATTTTTCAAGTTATAATCAAATTGTGATTGCACCAGAAGATCAGGAGAAGACGACATTTGCATGCCTTTTGTGAGGCCTCGCCTGAGCACCGGTTCGATCCGTTAGAGGGGATCGAAATGTCATTCAGGTTTGAACTCACGATGGAACCCTTAGGCTGAGATTGGTTGATTTTGAAAAGGTGCATTAGGAGTCACCACCTTAATTTATTTTTATTTGGGAAACTATAAGGTAAAAACTCATTTTGACTCCAATTATATTCCAATGAAAAAGTGCACTAGCCCTTGATTACCAAAGAGGATTCGGGGACTAGGTTTTTGGTTTATTTAATTAGTTTGGCAAGTTTAATGCTTAACGGCTTAAAATAAATTTCATGAACAGTTATAAATGAATGAACAATTAAATATTGCATGAATTAAAGTAAAGCAAAGCAATAAAAGAAATAATAAAAGCAATAGAAGAAATGAATAAAAAAAGCAATAAAAATGTTAAATTTACAACATAAAGCAAATTAGGGGATACTCCCTCTAACCCTTATGAGTTCTAGGAGAGTCACACATGCCCCAAATTAAATCCAATAGTAAAGGTAATGAAACAAAGAAACGAAAGAAAACACAAAACCTAAACTATGCGAAGAAGGTGAAGGAGGAAGAAAGTTCATTTTAATTGGATTTGATGCTTTAGACAAGCATGCCTACGTATTCTTTTGAATGAGAATCAAAATCCACGTAGTTTGCCCTTCTTGCGAAGGGGATTTGTTTAGTTTTAACCTTTTATCATGTTTCAGATTGATTGATAAAAAGGTGGGTTGATTAATTGATTAACTAATTTAATTGATTACCAAGTTGTTAATTATATCAGGTTTTAATTAACAAGCAAATGAATTAATTGATTAACAAGTTAATTAAGACAAATTCTAATTAACATGCATTTCTAAAATGATTAACTAAAGAAAAGAATTGAAGGAGAAAGGGAACATGCAAAGGAACCTTAAAGGAAAGTAAGGCAAACAAAGCAATATAAAGAATAAAAAGATAAAAAGAGTATAAAATCAAAGGAAGCAAAATAAAAACAAAAATAAATAAATATATAAAAAGAAAGAAAATAAATACCTTAGGATGGAGGAGACTTGTCTCAGTCGGCGGCAGACTAGCCTAGGACGACTGGCGGCGGCTTGCATCGGACGGTGGGAAGCTTGCCTCGGATGGTTGAAAACTTTTGACTTGATGGGTCGGCTCAGGAATTCGTAACCCAATCTTTCTTTTTCAAAGCAAAGAGCAATAGCAAAGCAAGAAAAGAAAAATTAGAACTAGGGAGCTTGTTCCTTTCGAACCAATCTAAAAAGAGTATTTTAGCTTACTTTGAGATCAGGGGGGGTGATCAAGCAAGCTCTGAGTTGTTCCAAATGAGCTGAGGGGTGGCAGTTTATATAGGGAGAGAGCTGGAGACGAACTGGTGCGAATTTCTATGTGAGATTGCGAATCGGGACACATGACCATATGCGGTCATGCGGTCACCGCACATCCATATGTGGTCACAGAATGATGACCGCATGTGGCCTTGCGGTCACCGTATAGATACGTGCGGTGACCGCATGTAGGTATGCGGTCATGGGCCCCACTTCAGCCCGTTCGGCCCATTTTCGCCCGTTCTCACTCTTTTCATGTCTGTTTTACACGATTCCAGTTGTATTGTGCTCGTTATCCAATCCCGGATGATATGAGGATGATTTAGAGGCTTGAGGGATGGGTCTCGAGGCTCGGATTCTCAGTTTTTAAGATTTTGGCGATCTTTGGCGATTTTGACTTTCGAAGGTCTGTTTACCGAGCCTAGGTGCCTCTAAGGTTTGGTTGTATGCCAGAGGGTGCAAAATTAAGGGTTCACAACTTTTGGAACTTTTTCCTTTAGAAGGATGCCATTTGGGTTATGTAATGCACCTGCAATATTTCAGAGATGTATGATGAGTATTTTTTCTAATTTTATTAAGAATTGCATAGAGGTGTTCATGGATGATTTTACAGTGTATGGTGATTCATTTGACATGTGTTTGAATAATTTGACTAGTTTGCTTGAACATTGCATTGAAACAAATCTTGTCTTAAATTTTGAAAAATGTCATATTTTGGTTGAGCAAGGGATTGTTTTAGGGCATGCAGTTTCAAGTGAAGGCATAGAGGTAGATAAAGCTAAAGTTGAAGTAATTTTGAATTTACCATATCCCATAAGTGTGAGGGAAGTGCGTTCTTTTCTTGGCCATGTAGGTTTTTACCGCAGGTTTATTAAAGACTTCTCGCAAATTGCTTTGCCATTATCCAAACTTTTGCCGAAAGAAGTTCCCTTTGAGTTTAATCAAGAGTGTAAGGAGGCTTTTGACAAGTTGAAGTCTGCATTAACTTCACCTCCTATCATTCAACCTCCTGACTAGAGTTTGCCATTTGAGTTGATGTGTGATGCGAGCAACTATGCTGTGGGAGCAGTTTTAGGGCAACACATTGGAAAGCAACTTCATGTGATTTATTATGCGTCCAGGACAATCAATTGACCTCAGTGCAATTATTCCACAACTGAAAAAGAGCTTTTGGCTATTGTGTTTTCTTTAGAAAAATTTAGGTCTTACTTACTTGGTTCTAACGTGATTGTGTTTTCTGATTATACAGCTTTGAAATATTTGTTAGCAAAAAAGGAATCGAAGCCAAGGCTGATAAGATGGATTCTTTTGCTACAAGAGTTTGATCTTCAAATCAAGGACAAGAAAGGAGCTGAAAAACCTGGTGGCAGATCATTTGAGTCGGTTGGTGAGAGAAGAAAATTCAGTACCATTGAATGAATTTTTCCCTGATGAGCAGTTGTTCAAAATAAAAGGTATGATTCCTTGGTATGCTGATTTAGTAAATTATTTAACTACTAGGATGATGTCTAATGACTTGAGCAGAGCAAAAATGGACAAATTAAAAAGTGATGCTAAATATTATATGTGGGATGATCCTTATTTGTGGAAATATTGTTCTGATCAAGTTATTAGAAGATGTGTTCCTGATGATGAGATTCAATCTATCATTACTTTTTGTCATGCTTATGCTTGTGGAGGTCATTTTGGACCTAGAAGAACAACTAGGAAAGTGCTTGATTATGGTTTTTATTAGCCTACTTTGATTCATGATTGTTATATATTTTGTAAAAATTATGAACAATGTCAAAGGACATGAAGTTTAACCCGTAGGAATGAAATGATTCAAACCCCTATACTTGTATATGAGATTTTTGATGTGTGGGGTATTGATTTTATGGGTCCATTTCCTCCTTCCTTTAGTTTTGTTTATATTTTACTTGTTGTGGATTATGTTTCGAAGTGGGTAGAAGTAAAGGCCACTAGATCTAATGATTCTAAAGTTGTTGTAGATTTTATCAAGTCTAACATTTTTTGCAGGTTTGGTATGCCAAGAGCATTGATCAGTGGCCAAGGGACTCACTTTTGCCATCGAACGGTGGAGGCTTTGTTAAGGAAAATTGGAGTTTGTCATAAAACTTCAACACCTTATCATCCACAAACTAATGGACAGGCTGAGGTTTCCAATAGAGAAATAAAGTCTATTTTGGAGAAAGTAGTGAGACCCAATAGGAAAGACTGGAGCACTAAACTTGATGATGCTTTGTGGGCTTATAGGATAGCATATAAAACACCTATTGGGATGTCTCCTTATAGGTTGGTTTTTGGTAAGACATGTCATCTTCTTGTAAAGTTGGAACACAAGGCCTATTGGGCAGTAAAGAGCTGTAATATGGATTTGGAACAAGCTGGTGTGCAAAGAAAATTACAACTGCAGGAGCTAGAAGAGATTAGGCTTGAAGCTTATAAGAATTCAAGAATTTATAAGGAAAAGACCAAGGCTTTTCATGATAAAATGATTGTTAGAAAATAGTTTGTAGTTGGACAAAAAGTGTTGTTATACAACTCAAGATTGCTGTTAATGCCTAGTAAGTTACATTCTCGTTGGATTGGACCTTTTGTTGTTACTAATGTATTTTCTTATGGTGTAGTTGCGATTAAAAGTTTAGTAACAAATAAGGTGTTCAAGGTCAACGACCATAGACTCAAGCCATTTTATGACGGTTTTCAAGAGCATACCATTGAGGAGGTGCAATTGGGAGATCCTGTCTATCAAGATTGAGAAGAGCAGCTAAGTCGAGCCAATGACGTTAAACAAAGGCGCTGCTTAGGAGGTAATCCAAGGATCACCAGATTTGATCTCTTTTCTTAACTCTTTAAATTTTACATATTTATTTATTTATTTTTGTATTATTTTGTGTTTTACATTGGGGACAATGTAAATTTTAAATGTGGGGGAGAGGATTTGGATTTGGAATTTTCATTTTAAGATTTTCTTTAAATTTTTTTTTTCTTTTTCTTCTTTTCTTCTTTAAATTTAAGATTTTATTTTCTTTTTCCAATGATTGAAAAAGGGTTGTATGACTAAATGGAGCTTATTGAGTTTGAAAGATGCATAACATAATTGAATTGTTTAACTTGCATACTTGGACTTGAGTTAGATTGAGTTTTGACTTTGAAAGTTAATGAGCTAGAAGTGGTAGACAATGAATTTTTTTTTTTTTTTTTTTGGTGAGCTTTTGAGCCTTGAGATAAGATTGAATCTTTAAATGTCAATCTCTTATTTTATTTGTGGAGTGTTGTTCATTCATGGTTAGTTACTCTAGAACTTGCTTTAAATCTGATTGAGGTCACATGATTCTCATGCATGCATAAATATGATGAAGACATTTAGGATTTAGCCATCTTTTGAACTTAAAAAACCAACCCTATAAATTGACTTTAGTGACCCTTTTGAGCTTAGTTAACCATCTTCTTTGTTAAACCCAAATCATGAGCTTTAATTTTTTTTTTTTTAATTCATCTATTCTACCTACCTTAGAACTAGTGGAGCATTTGAAACTTGGTTAATTGGGTTTTGAAAGCATGCTTGTTGAATAAATAAGAGGGTGTTGTGTTTTGATATATAGTGGATTTGGAGTGAGAATTGGTGAAATGGGGTGTATATATATATATATATATATAACAAATTTGCACTATGTCTTTTATTGGTTGAAGTTAAAGGGTATGTATGATTGTATGCATGATTTAAAAAAAATAAAAATAAAATAAAAAGTGAGGAATAATTGAGAGAGAAACAAGAGTGTTGATGTTAATGAATTGATGTTGTGAATGCTCTATTAGTTTCTATGGTTTACACTTTCATTATCCTTGTTATTTCCTTACCTATACCTTGGCCCCATTACAATCATGATTAAAGACCTTCTGATTTGTGTTTTGTATCTGATATAAGTGGTGGAGATTAGATGAACAAGCAAGCCTATAGTAGTTTCTTTCATGAATTGAATTTGAGTGTATTGTCTCAACCTTTAAACACTTGAGTGATTTGAGAATGTCATGTGAGTATCTACCATTTTAGTTAATTACTTTTTGAAAAAATTTCTCTTGTTAATTTTGAGTTTGAGTTTGATAAGTAAAAAAATAGTTCATGATTTGTTATGTTTCTTGATGACTTCATTGTGTTTTAATTATGGAATATGAATTCTTTGTAATCATGGGAAAGTTGTAGGAAGTTTTCAACTTTTAATTTATTTTATTTTGCTCGAGGACGTGCAAAAGTTAAGTATGGGGGAATTTGATGGAGTAAATTCTTTAATATTTTTAATTTCCTTATATTTAGTTTTAAGTCCTTATTATTTGATTAATTGAGCTAATTAGTTTCTTTTGTGCAATTAAGAATAAATTGAAGCCATATGTTCAAAAGTAGAATAAATAGTGAACTTTCAGGTCTTTGGCAGATTTGACCTTTGGAGTTTCAGTAGGTTTATCTTGCTTGTTGATAAATTCATAGCTAAGTAATTGAAAAAAAGATAGAGATATTGGGTGTCAATGATCAATAAGATATTTGGCTGAACGATTTTCCCTTGAGTTGAAGTTGTGTTACAATTTGATTTTTAATTATTCTTTTAATTTCGATTATGTACCTTTAATTCAAGTTTTTAATATAATCAAAACCCCCTCCCTTTCCTTATAATCTATAGTTCTTAAAATTGAATTGATATTTAGAAATCAGTCTCTAGGGTTCGACCTGGACTTCCCTATACTACAGTATTGGTGAGAACAATTTATAATTTTGGTGAATTCGACAGTCACCCATCCATTTGAAATTAAAGGAAAAAGGAAAGATGAAGGCTTTTGGGTAGTGGAAGAAAAAAATTGTTTGCATAATCATGAGGCTTCTAAAGAAATGTTGGGGCATCCTTCTTATCGTCAGTTGTCAAAAGAAGAGATTAAATATGTTGAAGAAATGAAAAAATCAGGAATACCAACACGTCAAATTTTGTCATCACTTCGACTAAAAAATCCAAGTCTTCAAGCAATCTCTAAAACTGTGTATAATGAAAAGGCAAAAATTTATAGAGAAAATTTGTGATATCGTACCATGATTCAAGCATTATTTGAGGAATTAGGAGGAGGTGGATTTGTATACAATGTTGAGCATAATCAAAATGGTCATTTGACATATTTATTTTTTGCTCATCCTAGTTTTATTGCTCTAGTAAGAAGTTACCCAAATGTCTTTGTGATGGATTACACTTACAAGACAAATAAGTATAAGATGCCATTACTTGGCATAATTGGAATTTCTAGTTTCAATACTTCATTTTATTCTTGTTTTGCATTTTTGGAGAAGGAGAGTCAAGAATATTACGTATGGGCATTAAATATGTTCAATAAATTACTTAGAGATGATTTTCAACCATTTGTGATTGTTTCTGATAGAGAATTGGCTTTAATGAATGCTATTGGGGTTGTTTTTCATAAAACAATAAATCTTTTGTGTATATGGCATATTGAGAAAAATATTTTAGCAAATTGCAAACGGTATTTTGAAGTACAAGATGATTGGAACTCTTTTTTATCTCTATGGAATGAAGTGATATATTCTTCAAGTGAAGTTAAATATGCAAAAAAAATGGAAGCAGTTTTAATTAACATACAATGAAAAGACAAATGCTATAAGTTACATTGAAAAGACTTGGCTTCCACTTCGAGAACATTTTGTAAGTGCATGGATAGAGAAATATCCACATTTTGCAAATCGTGTCTCTTCAAGGGCAAAGGCTGCACATGCAAAACTTAAAAGGTATTTGCAAGTTTCTACTAGTGATTTTCATCAAGTAAAATATAAAATATCACTAGCTATTGAGAATGAGTTCCAAGAGATCAAAGCTCAATTATCTAGGTAAAAGCTTCAAGTACCTCATTATTGCAACTCTTTTTTTCTTAAGGAACTCAGTACTCATGTATCAATATTTGCAATGAGAGAATTACATAAGCAATATGAAATGATCAAGCACGGCACAATGCAACCTTTGTGCAAAGGTCAATTTATGGCAACCGTGGCTCTTCCTTGTGCTCATAAGATGATGAATTGGAAAGGTGAGATGATTCCTCTTGATGTTATTCACTCGCAATGGAGGATTGATACAAAATCACTTTCTTGTATTGTTGAAAATAATGACAAAAGCTCAGAGTTTAGAGACATATTTATTGACCTTCAAGATAAATATCAACAATGGCCTCTTACTCAACAGGAGCATGCTCGAGAGACATTATCTCAACTGATAAGTTCATCAACTCCTTTGTATCATGAACCAAATATCCAACCTCACAAAGGTCGATCGATAGGGGCTACATCAAAAAATGGCTAAAGTACTATAAAACAAGATCCTTTTAGTTTTGAGATTGTGGAAAAGACAAGAAAATATAGCATTTGCAAGGATGTTGGACATAATAGCCGGACTTGTAAAGGTAAAAGCAATGTTACTAATATATAAAAGTAAGTTATTTTGTTTAGAAGTTTATGCAAGTAATTGCATAATAAATCTTTCCTTAGATTTTTATTATGTTGATACTCCCTCCATTCCTTTTTATCTAACATTTTTTGAAAAAAAAAATGCAAAATATTTGTCACTTTCGGAAATTAATAAGATTTTAAATTTTTTTTTTCCAATTCTATCATTATCATCTAATCTATAATTAATGCACATATTATCCATTACTCTATAATTAATAAGGGTAATTTAGTCATCTTATTCTTAGTACTTAGCGTAATTAATTATTGATTAATCTTTGTGAAACAACAAAAAATGACAGATAAAAAGAATGGAGGGAGTAATATTTTTTGTCCTTTTAGGTATGATCTTTTTATATTTGCAGATATCGTAAACACATGAGAGTGAATAATATTTCATGGCAAATCTTGAAGCCTCTTTTTGTAAGTCATCTTACAATCATAATATAATTTTGTATTGTTTTTAATGTTTTTATGTCAAACTAGGGAAAGGGTTAGCTTTCTAGCAAGAGAGTCAAAGCCCTATCCACAGGCAAGAAGCAAGGGTCGAGTGTCTAAAGACCGGGTTCCCTGATTACTTAACCAGCCTGATAGATGGAATGCTTGAATCTTTTCGAAGGTCGACTTACATATACGCAAGAGTCTCATTTTATGCTTCTTCTTGCTCCGTGCAGGATCGTCATACCAGCGCCCTAATTAGTCATGGTCGTAAGTGTGGGGGGCTCAATTACATGGAAGGGAATGGGCAGCTATATAACTCGAACTAACCATCATTTGGACTGCCATATCATATACCCCAGTGAACAACCATGAACTGATATATAAATGTACCATTTTAATTTCAGGTTCTAACAGTAAATTCAAAGAAAATAATTTTTATTTGGGATTTTTATTTTTCTCTAGTCCGACTCTACTATTGAGTTCAAAGGAATTTAATTTTGTTTCTTGTAATTTTAATTTCAATTGGTTATTTTAGTTCCAGCTATAGTTTTTAGAGTCTTTATTTTGAGACTTTGCAAGGATGGTCAGGATAGATATGAAATATAGTCAATGTTTGACATCAAACTATATTCATCTCCAATATACCTATGTAACAAAAATTGAATGCAACATTTATCGGGTGATCATTTTTATTCTTATCATTATTTTTATGTTTTTAGTAATTAAATTTAATTATGATATAAAAAAATGTCAATGGTTATCATCAATTCCAATAAAATTATTTTAGGTAATTGTGTCATAATCAAATAGGGCTATTCTTTGGATGAATTGAAAGAGAATAAAAGGGAAAATTTTGACTTAATTAATAAAATGGGCAATATTGTCAAGTGAATAAAATTACTCTGCCCTAGTAAATAGTGCTCTAAAAATAGCACCACCCTATATATATATATATATATATATATATATATATATATATATATATATATAAAGAGAGAGAGAGAGAGATAAACCATTAACTGGATTAGAAATAATTCTACGAACCAGTGTGTGGCGGAGCCGAACCGAGATTGTGTAATATGCGTGTGGAGTGGGGATTAAGAGGGTGAAAATCATTTGTAATGAAATTAAATGAAAGTGATGATTAATTAAAACATAATAGAAGTAATATGATGATTAATGTAGATGGAATTTAAAACAAAATAACGATTAATTTAAAACAAAGTAAAAACTTACTATTGAGAGCTAGATGAGTAAAAGAGAGAGAGCAGGGGGATAAGAGATTAGTTGTGTAAGAAAAGAGTTTATTTTTATTGATGGGAGTTGGAAGTTGGAAGTGATTTGTTACAAACAGACACGACTTATTTATAGTATATAAGGACTCGATGAGTCATCAGACAGCCATGCATGCCGAGGAGGACATGCAAACCGACACATAGTAGATAACTTTGACATGCATTCCGACACTTGTACAGACATGCAATCTGACACTGTTTAGCCATGCATTTTGACACATGTACAAAAAAATAAAAACCTAATTACAAAGCTAACTTTACGCAATTTATAAGATTTTACAATTTACAATATTTGGACTATTACATATTGGATAATCCCTATCTTGAATAATCTTTATCTTGTGATAAGTCTTGAATATCAGTCTCCAACCACCGCTAAAAAAGTTGTTGACAGGTGTAGGGACAACTGTCTTGAAGTAATGCTTGATAAGTGTCTTGAAGTAACTGTGTTGAAATAATGCTTGTGATGAGTGTCTTGAAATAAAGTCTTGAACAAATTTGTTGGAGTAGAATCTTGGACTAGAAATGACTAATATCGATGCCGTAACAATCATCTTCATTCTGAGGAGTGACAAATGATGTGGCGTCATCTTCAGATTCTTGACTTAGGCTGGAAACTACATCTTGTAATAATTTTTTATATTCTTCTTGACTAGTGGCTGAGGCTAAGGAGGCTTGGATTTTACTCTTATTGGTTAAGAAGTCTAATTGTTGGGGAGTTTTGGCTATGAAGGTGTTTCTTTTTGTACTAAACCATTTTATAACAGCATCGGTGCAGGCTTGATTAAGGTTGCAGTCTTGCCACCATTTAATACAGAAAACTCTAATAATAGCAGGAGCAAAGGGTGAAGGATGGTGTTGTTTAACTTTGTAATTCCATGTAAAGATCCATGGAAGTCCAAAGATAACAGTAAATGTTAACAATTTATCTTGACTAAATTGAGAATTAAATAATTCAAAACTTTGACTAATCTTTGATGGAAAATTTGATTGACTAATACACAAATACATTCACTTCCTGAAATCAGGACGGGAATGTAGAATTTATATTTTACAAAAATAAATAAATTATGAGTGAGTAAAATTAAAACATATAATACCAAGTATTATTATAATCTTGGTATATGTAGATGAATTTGGAATAAAGGGTTAAGAACTTGGGTTAAGAATTTTAAAGATAAGTTATTGGTAATTTTTTTTCTCAATGGGAGTTCCCATTAAGTAATTTGAAGTAAGAAAATAAAATTTATTTTTTTGAACTAATTATTTCCCTGCAAAAATTCTCGTGTAAGAAACTCAAGAAGAGAGTTTGAAGAACCTTTAATTAAATCTATTTCAAAATCAAAAACAGATAATAAAGCTTGCCAACGTGCAAAATTTTATTTTGAAATAGATGTTTTAACATTTTTTTATAAAACATTTTTTGCTACAGAACAATCTATTCGTAATAAAAATTGTTTATTTATTAAATCTTCAATTTTTAAAATGCATAAAACAATGGAAAGTAATTCTTTTTTAATGGTAGAATATTTTGCTTGAGTATCATTCCATGCACCAGAATGATATCTAACTAAAGACTCTTGTGTACTATAAGGTAATTTTTGTTTAAGGATACCACCATAACCTAAATCAGAAATATATATTTCTACTATAAGAAAAGCATCAGGATGAGAAATGGATAAACATGGAAGTTTTCTAACTTGACTTTTAACTTGTTGAACTTTTTGTGTGTGTTGAAATGTCCAAGGAGGAGATTTTTTCCTAAGTCTTTGAAATAATGGTTGATACAATAATCTAATTCCTAGTAAAAAATCTGCGACATAATTTGAACAACCAAAAAATCTTTGTAATTGATTTTTATCTTTAATTTCATCAGGAATTTATTAGTAAAGTTTATAGATCTATCTATTGGTTTAATTTGACCTTGAAAAATATCATGTCCTAAAAATCTAACTTTTGTTTGAAATAATTTCATTTTAAGGACTGACACTACTAATCCATTTTGTTTAACTATATTATAAAAATTTTGTAAGTGCGAAAAGTGTTGATCTATACTAGATGAAAAAATTAAGACATCATCTATATAAACAATACTAAAATTTTGAAAATCATTTAAAATGTCATTCATAATATTTTGAAATTCAGATTGGGCATTTTTTAAACCAAATGGCATAACATTCTACTCATAATAACCAAAAGGTACATGAAAAGCAATTTTGTATCTATCTTATTCATCTATTTGAATTTGCCAAAAACATGATTTCATATGAAATTTAGAAAATATAGTAGCATTGTATAATCATTTTAATAAATCTCTTTTGTTTGGTATTGGATACCTAATCCATTGTAAAACTTTACTTAAAGGTTTATAATTAGTTACTAATCTTGGTGCTCCTATTTCTACTTTAGCATTATTCTGAACATAAAAAAAACTGAACAACTCCAAGGAGAAGAAGATTTTCTAATTAATCCTTTATTTAATAAATCTTTAATTTCTTTATAACAATATTCTTGTAATTATTTACTCATACGTATAGCTTTAGCTTTAGTTGGAATTTCTTTTTCATCAAAATTTTTAATATATGGTAATTTGACTATATGCTTTTTTCTTGACCAAAAAGCATTATGAATATTACAACAAACATCTTTTACTAATAATTGTTCAAAATCTTTAATTTTATCTTGTATATGACTTTGTTCTAATTGTTGTTCTATAAGTTTATGACTAATTTCATTTTTTAAATATGAAATATGTTTTTGTTTTTGTTTTTGTGTAATTAAATTTATTTCTTTATTAATAGAAAGATTTTGTAAAGTATTTAAATTTTTTTGCTGTATAGGATAAATAAATTTAAAACAAATAGTTTTTCCTAAAATATTGGTTTTTAATCCTTATTGAGTAATAGAAAAGGGATAAATTGTTGAAATAATAGGAGTTCCTAAAATAATACCAGAAGTTATATTTTTAACAAGAATAAAAGAAGTTTTAAAACAATATCCATCATTACATATTTTTGAATTGGTTAATTTATAATTTATTTTTAATTTACTACCGTCAACAGTATGAAGACGTTCAGAAGTTTTTCATAATAAATAGTTAGTACTAAACCTTCTTAAATACAGTTTTCATTTGTACCAAAATCAACTAATACATTAGTTGTTAAATGAAAATCATTATTGATGACTATATTAATTAAAATAATCCATTTATGATAATTAATAAGAGAAATAACAAAATAATCTAAATGTATAGTTTCTATTTCTTTTAATTTAGAAGTTCTTGCTTAATTATAATTTGTTTGATAATCATGGTTTGTTTGATGTTTTAATAATTCTTCTTTTATTAAAGTATTATCTTGTTTTAATTCAAAATTTTCTTTTTTAATAATATTTATTTCTTCTTGTAAAGAAGGAGTATTTAAAGTTTTTGAAGTAGTAAATCTATTTAAAATAATAATAATTTATAACTATCATCTTGTTTTATTTGTTTTGTATTTACTATTTCATCTTTTAATTTTAAAAGATATTATTTTTTAATATCTTGATCCTCTATTTCATCTATAAATTCTAAAAGAAAATCTGTTTCTTTTGTTAAAATATTAATACTAGATAAAGAAAAATAATTGTTATCATCTATAGTTTTAATTAAAGGAAAAGGAGAATTATCTAAAGTTTTAAGAGAAGGAAAATTATCTTTAGTATCTACAATATTAATTAAAGAAGAAGATGAATTATATAAATTATTATCATCTAGAGAATTATTTAAAGTTTCATCTATTTCTATAGGAGATATAATAATATCTTTATTTTCTAAAGATAGTTTATTTTCTTTTAAAGGAGATGTATTAACATCATTATTTTCTATAGGAGAAGTAATAATATTTTTATTTTCTATAGGAGGAGTAATAATAATTTTATTTTCTACAGATAACTTAATTTCTTTTAAAACAGTGTATATAGGAGTAATAATATCTTTTATTTCTTCTAAATGAGAATTTATAGATGTAATACTATTTTTTATATTAAAATCTTGTGTTGTTTTTTGATTAAAATAGAATTCTGAAAAAGGAAATTCTAAATTATTTTGTATAGCATACATAGAAAACCATTGAAAGAAATGACTATTTGCTCTATTAATCATAACATTGTGATCTAATATTATCTCTTTATTGATTATTATAATTTTCAACCAACCAAATTCTTTTTTCATTATTATAAGGCATAAAAAGTTCCTTTCTAATAAAATCTTTATCTGTAGAAAATTCATCTATTTTTTGATTGATTATTTCATCTTTAAGACTTAAATTAAAATTATTATTGTTAATAAATTTATTTCCTGTTAAACTTTGCAATAATTTACTCATTCTTTTTATCTAAGTTCTTTTCCTTTGTTTCTGTTTTGATTAGCGGGACCACCTTTCTCGGCTAACCAATGCTTTTTTTTTGCTGACCAATGCCAACCCAAATATACCTAAGAAAAAGTTCCTAAACTAGACAAGTCGTAAACTAAAGACAAACTTCTTTAAGAGAATAAACTTACAGCTAATAGACTTAATTTTTGTCTTAAAAAGTTAATATTCAGTCTTGTAGCGTAAATATTTATTGTTAAGTATTTTATATCATCTACTAAATAGTGTATGATAATCTACTATTAAGTGATATCTTAATAACTGTTTATTCCAAAATTTTAAATTTTCTAATTGAACTTGAAGTTCAAACTTTAACTGACTCAAATAAAATCGACTATGAAAACCGTCTCTACCTATTATGCTAAATTTAAATTTAAACCGTTAACTGGATTAGAAATAATTCTACGATTAACTCTACGGGCAACTCTAATAGTGATTGACAAATCAAAATGAGGTATATCTGAATCTAAGATTATAAATTAATTGACACAATGTTAGGCTCTGATACCAATGTGTGGCGGAGCCGGACCGTGATTTTGTAATACGCGTGGAGTGGGGATTAAGAGAGTGAAAATCATTTGTAATGAAATTAAATGAAAGTGATGATGTAATACCCCAACTATACATTAGCCTTCTATATAATAAGTATGGATGAATAATGTATGAGGGTTGCCATGCTATAAGATTGTGTGTGAATTTTTCACGAACTAAGCCAAGTGAGTTCCAAGTGTTATATCGGATTGAATTGAAAATGCAAGGATACCGTAATACCCAAGTTCATGGAGATTACTTGTTGACCATATGTATGAGTATTAATTCACGTGTATGAATGAATAAGGATTGATTTTTTTAAGGATTGAAGGTTAATTTGTTAAGTGGGATTGCAGGACATGATTCGCGCCCGCGACAAGGAAGTCGAGACCACGACAAGTGAGTTGTGACCGCAACCTTGGACGAGAAGCCGGCCGCGAACCTCTCTGCCTGAATTTGAGAATTTGGCTGAAAGAGAATCGCGATCGCGACTTGTGTGTAGCGACCGCGATATCAGAAGGAACAGTCATATGAACAGTACTAGATAATGTGAGGCCTCGCCCGAGCACTGATCCGATTCGCTAAAGGAATCAAAATGCTCTTCGGGAGAAACTCCACACAATCTGGAACCCGCCATGAGTTCTGAAAAATTGGAATTTGTATTTCGCTTTATGTGACAGAGAGTCGCCACTTTAATTTTATTTATTTTTAATTGGAAAAATTAAAGGAAAACCCAAATGAAATGACTCCAAATTATTTATTTTAGTCCAATGGAAAAGACACTAATCCACGAGTGACCAAAGTGGGCTCGGGGATCAAGTTTTGGTAATAAACATTTTTAATTTCTTAAGTTTGGCTTAGAAGTGCAAAATAACTTTATGTATGCATGAATAGAAATAAAAATGATGAATGAAATAATTATAAATGATGCAAATATTATATGGATGATTGGTTATAAATGAATAAACAGAAAATAAAATATGTTAAGAGGATATTTTCTTTAGCCCTTATGGGTACTAGGAAAATCACATATTCCTCAATTAATTTAATAAAGAAATGTAAAGAAATAAAATAAATAAATAAAAAGGGAAAAATATTATTTAAAATATTTTGGAGTTGATGCCTTAAAGATGGGATGTCTGCGTATCCCTTTGAATGGGAATCAAACCTCACGCAGTTCTCCCTTCTTGCGAATGAGGGGTTTTACTCAAAAGAGGTTTATTCCGTTTATTAATTTAATTCATATTTTAAATTAATAAATTTTAAATTTTTTTAGATTTAGATCCAAATAAAAGGCGTAATAACAGGATAAATTCTAAATTTGATTTTAGAATTTAATAATTGCAAGAGAAAGGAATTACACCTTTACTTTTCTTGGTTTTTTCGTAGACAAGGCGAGTCTGGCTCCTGATCTGAGCTCCACTTCGGGTTAGGAACTCAAAATAAATAATAAAAATTTTAAATTGAAATTATTTTGGCAGTTGAAAGGATTTAGATATATAAAAGTGATTTTGGACAGAATTTCGGTAGCAAAATAAGCGTTTTTTGCATTTTTCCCCAATATCTGGTCTGATTTTGAAAGAAGGGAAGCTGGGTATTTATAGAAGAGGATGAGGGGGCTGGGCAGTGCTAGTAGCGACATGCCTGGCGTGCCGCCCAGGCGGCCACCACCTTGGCCCGGTCTAGTTCGATCCGGACCTGTTGGTTTGCCCCATTTACACTATTTTGGTTTGTTTGGCCCGTTTATGATCCGATTTGAGCCCGGTTTGATTCTACGGGTTTGTAATTAAAAATCGGTGGTACCAATCAAGTGGTTTTGACCTGACATAGTCTGGTTTGGTCTGATTTATCCTAATCAACTCAGTTTTGTGCTGTGTTGTTCGGTTTTAGCCCGTTTCTGATCCAATTTGGGCCCGATTTGATTCTACGGGTTTGTAATTGAAAATTGATCATCTTAGGGTGAAAATTTAAAGGTTCACATATAGAGACCGCAAAGAGCATGTTGCGACCGCGATATGAGAATCGCGAGCGCGACTAGCATATCGCTACCGCAATGTCTATCGGGGCTATAAAAAGGCAGCAGCAGCCCAAGTGTGAGAAATCTGATTTTTCTTCAATTTTCTCGACCCTAACAGCCCCCCAAACCCTATCTAACTCTATATATGTTTCTCTAAGGCTAAGATTAGTTTTTATACTTAAGATATCAAAGGATTTACAAGATCTAAGGGGATTTCTTCTTGATTTGGAGGATCTATGGATTTGAGGTTAAAGGGAAATCTTTGAGGTAAATCTTCTAATCTTTGATTTTCCATTTGAGCTTTGTTTGATTAAGGTTTAATACTTAATTATGAGTTTAATAGATATTTTTATAGCATTGATTGCAAGATATGAGTTTTATTGAGCCAAATCTGTAGAAACCCTAATATGTGTTAACCCTAGAATCAAGTTTAGGTATTTTGTAAATGGTTAAGAGATAATTAATAGTTAAGAGTAATAATTGATGATCTATAATTAGATTTGACGAAACCAAGTTATAAGACTAAAGTTATATGAAGTATAAGTTAATATATGAATTGGAATTTCATGTGTAGGCAAGATGAGTCAAAGAAATGATGAGTTTCAAGTATGACAATGGTGATATAAGCATTGGAAAGGAATAGCAACAGGTGAGTAGAAAATATACTACTATATTTGTATTTGAACCATAAAGGCTTCTAATGCCTTCTTCATTGTATGTGCCACCAAGAATATAATTTCTTGTATTATGAGATAATTCATATTGTTCATGAATTATGTTAGTCATATCATTCATTCAT
>CATKHJ010201511.1:0-20225 GCA_949750685.1 Vernicia montana
AAAAATAATATCATATTTACTTTTACCTGTTATAATATAGGTTACATATATATATTTTTAAATTAGGAAAAAAAAAAAAAGAAAAAAATATAAAAAAAATATTTAAAATGAGTGTTACTTGTATTCATCTTTAAGGCAAATATGGCTTTCTCTAATCAATTCACCATGTTAAAATATCCTCTGAATAATTCAAGTACACTCTTGATTTTTTTTTTTTTAATGTTAAAATAAATTCGGATAAAATAATTCCACTTCAATCATAATTTAGTACGATTAAAAGGAAATTTAACATGGTGGATATACAAGCAAGTAAAAAAAAATAACACTAATATTAATAAAAACATGTAAAATTCGTTACATTTATTAATATATAGATTTCGTCAATAAATTATAGTATTTAATATCTTAATAACTATTAAATATAAAATAATTAATTTATAAAGTCAATTATTTATAATTAATTTAAATTCGTAATTTTAATAATTTAAAGTTTATTTACAAAGTACATCAAAATTGATAATCAAATAAAATTAATAAAATAAATTTTCGTCCCTACCAAGGTTGCAGAAGCAATTCTTGACCGCGGTAGAGATCATAGGAAGAGGGAGAAGGTGACAAGGTTTTTTTTTTTTTTTTTTTTTGTGATTATTAAGGTTGCACAAAAATTAATCAAATCAAATTGATTAAATTCAATTTAAATTAAAAATTATGGTTTAGATTATTTCATAATTAGTTACGGTTTTAAAATTTTTATAAATTAAATTTTTAGTTTGATTTTAGTTTAAGAAAATAAAAATTCAATTAAACTGAACCGAACCAATAATATAATAAAATTATATATTTTTTAGATACATATTTTACTGATATGCAAATTATTCTTTAAATGTTTTTGAAGTTAAAGATATCTATTGAATTTTTATATTTTAGAAGATTTTTATATTTTTATTATGATCCTACTAACTTTTTGGAAAATATTTTATTATAATTTATTATTATTATGTTATAAAATTTTAAGTACACAACCTGAATTTGTTTTATAGTATTAATAAAGTTGATTGTTATTCAGTAATATAATTTTATTTTAATATTTGTTAAATTTCTATGATATTTTTAATTTTATTTATTTTTGTTAAACCGATCAAATCGACTATCCAAACTGAATCCAAATAGTTTTGGTTTGGATATTTTTTAGTATTATTTGGGTTGGTTAAAAGTTAAAATATTTAAAAATTAATTTTATTGATTTGGTTAAAAATATTTATTCTAAATCGATCAAACTGAATCATAAACACCACTATTATTAGCTGTTTCTCAAGATCATTGGGCTATGTATTACATAAATACTGGGTATGTGTCTTCTTTGGGCTTAAAACTTATTTGTAAAAATCTTAAAATGAGTATATTTGTCATTTAATGCTTGGTTTTATTAGGCTTACATATTATTTTTAAATCAAATTTGTTACCATTTGGACTTCATGTACTTTTAATACAATGCTAACAATTTATCTTGGCAAATTATAAAAAATAAATAAATTTAAAAGTGAATTTCATAAAATTTATTTTTACCGAATAAATAAAAAACATTTTCATATTTCCATTTTTCTTATGGTGACGTGGCTTGATATGATTCAGATTATGGTGTAACTTAAACGGTGCGTTTTAAGGAGACGACAAATTGGTCGACTTCACCAAGAAACACTCCGCGACGCTGTCCTAAAAGTGAAGGGACCTTTTCTTGATTTTATTGCTTTATTTATTCAAGCGTAATATAAACGACGAATGGGCCGGAAATACATCGCCGGTTGATTGCGACGCCGCTTCTCGTTTCTTAGGCCCCACTCAGCAAAATACGACTCCGTTTTGGACACTGATCAAATCAAATAATTCTCTATATCTCTCTCTCTCTCTCAATTCAGAATCTAAATTCAACAATTCTCAGGTAATTTCCATTTTTAATTTCCGTCCCTTTCTTTTTTTTTTTTTTCCTTTCCTGTTAATTTTTCATCCGATCTCAATTCAATTCATAATCGCCACGATCAGTTGATTTTCATTTTGGTTAGTGAATAATTTATGTGAATTTGATTGAATGTATTGTAAACTTTTGATTTGATTTGATTTTTTTGTGCTGAATTTGACAAAATTTTCGAGGTTTGTTGGGCTAAATTTCCTTGTTTTGTATTTGGTAATGTGTTTTTACGGGAAATATGATTATATAATTTGTTGTCTGTTAAGTTAATTAAGAGGAGGATATCGGTCTCAATTTTAGGGTTTTTGGGATTGAATTATTATTTTTCTTCTTTTGTGGTCAGTTGTTTTAATTTGATTCAATTCTTGTTTTAATTCATGGTATTTCATTGCATTCTGTTTTCAATACTTTTAATTGAGACCCTAAATGTGTGAATATCAAATTTTTTACTGTTTAATGATTGTTATGCGTTGATTGCACTAAGATTAGCTGTTGATCACCTTATCATTTAGGTGAAATGGCGTCTTCTGCGGATCCATGGATGAAGGAATATAATGAAGCAATGAAGCTTGCAGATGATATCAGTGGCATGATTTCGGAACGAAGTTCGTTTCCTACATCAGGACCTGAAACACAGCGTCATGCGTCTGCTATTCGAAGGAAGATTACGATTTTAGGGACTAGGCTTGATAGCTTACAGTCCCTTTTGACAAAACTTCCTGGGAAGCAGCAAGTGTAAGTTATTTCTATGTTCTACTCAAATTGTGATTTGTCTACTTTAACATGCTAATCAACTTATTTTAGATTTATTTCAATTTTCATTGTATTTTTCTGTTGCTGTTCTCTTGCTAATACGATATGTTTTCTGTCCTGCTGCCATTGTGCTTGAGGCTGTTACCTCAAGCTATGCATTTGGCGCATATGCAGGAAATAGTGATTCATTTGAGTCTGTTGTCTCTATCTATCTGTTTCTCTCAATTTTGTTTCACCATTTCTAGTTGAGTTTCATTCTTTTTTCTACTGGTACATCCATAGGTGTTTTTTTTTTTTTGCCTAAACCTCCCTTAACTTCTCCTAAAGGGGTATTACCTCAATCTATTTGCATAAAATGTAGGTGAATAAAGAGAGAGAGTAATCAAGTATGTGAGCTGTTCAATGAGGTCCTATCTCCTAAAGTCTGGTCTCTAACTTGCTCATTGGTAGGGAAAATTAATGACCTCATTAATAGTGTTGTGTCCTATTTGATGACCACTTTTGTTTTAGGTTATAAAGGAAAAGGAACTAATTAATATGTGATAAGTGGAAATTGGAAAGATGAGGCTTTGCAGCACAAATCTCAGTCCTTATGGTTGGCTGCATGATCTTGAATCTTGTAAATATGGGCATTGAAAATTCCATTATTTTGCTGCATAAAGGATAAGTTTTCTTTCATGGATTCTCTGTTTCCTGCTCTGTGTGCTGTTTGGGATTCATCATCGTAGTTGTTATGTTGAACAAAATTGATGAATGTGGCAAAAGTGATATTTAGTTATTGTAATAATATCTGATAGTTATTGGTGCTACCTTTTGTGATGCACAGATCAGAGAAAGAGATGAATCGTCGCAAGGACATGGTTGCAAATTTGAGAGCAAAAGTAAACCAAATGGCTTCCTCGTTGAATATGTCAAACTTTGCAAACAGGGATAGCTTGTTTGGTCCTGAAATAAAGCCAGCTGATGCCACGCGCAGAACTGAAGGTTTGGACAACCATGGCGTTGTTGGTCTTCAACGACAAATTATGAAAGGTAAGCTGTCTGCTATTACCTGTGTATGATGCTCTTTACATATTGTTATACTGCTCAGTTTCTTGCAGTACTGATTTCTTATATGCTATTCTTTTGGCAGAGCAAGATGAGGGCCTTGAGAAGTTGGAGGAGACGGTAACAAGTACAAAACATATTGCATTGGCAGTCAATGAGGAACTTGACCTTCACACTAGACTTATCGTACGCCTTTGGTTTTTGCTCATTTACTTATTTACATTTTTTTTTCATCTTTGAATATCACTACCTATAACACAAACTTTATAAATTGAATCACGCAAGGAGGCTCTGTAAGCATTATCATTTTTGCTCTTCCACTATGCAGGATGACTTGGACCAACATGTGGACGTTACTGACTCCCGCTTACGGGTAATTATCTTGCTTTGAGATCTATACTTGCATAATGCTTTTTGCTTTTTAATTTACATTGGCAATAGGGGAATTTATGGAAATAAATTGGGAAAAAAAATCATAGGAACCATGGATGAGAGAGAGATACTTGGAATTTTTTAGACCTCAGTGGTTCATTCAGGTCTTTGCAAATGCTCTTCAGGCTGGCAAATTTAGGAGAACATGGAGGAAAATGTTTGTTCTTTCTTGGTGAAAGTCTTAAGTGAAACAATAAGATTCAATATTCATATTTAATTGCTCTCCATTTTAAATGCAACTTGTGGATTCATTTGGATAGGTGGATTTGAAATTCAAGTATATATTTGAATTTTTATTTCAAATTATATAATTTTATATTTAGAGATGTAAAGGAGAGTAAAAAAGCATTCTGAAAATGAATATTCGACCTAGAGAAATCAGATTAGTCTGGTGATCTAGTTTTGTTCCTGTATATATGCCTTTTCTTTTATTTTTCTGTATACTTGCATCTCACATCATAATGGACTTTAGATTAAATATTTTTTTTTGGTCTTTCTAAAACAGCGAGTACAGAAAAATCTGGCCATTTTGAATAAGCGCACCAAGGGTGGCTGCTCCTGCATGGGCATGCTCTTATCTGTTGTCGGGATTGTGGCTCTGGTTGTCGTCATTTACCTACTGATCAAATATTTATAACACTACCAATAACAAATATACCCAATTTTCCTCGTTCTTGTGTGCTGTGTTATGCAGTTGTCCTTAATTATTGGTCCATGTTGGAACATTGTGTTTGGCTTTTCCTCTCTACTTTTTATGCTTTGTGAGTGAAGTGAAATTGCCAAGGTGTTTAAGTAACTGTTTAAATTATAAGTTATCTGGCAATTTGTGCATCGACCGCATTTTAATTAACAATGGTTTCTACCTTCTCTTTTCCCAAATGTCTATTGTGCTGTTCTTTCATTTACTTCAACACAGCTTTAATTCATCAAAATTCTGATACTAGGCATAGAAGAGCCAAACCACGTGGTATGAAAACTAGTCGTAGCTTGGAAGATGGTGGTGGATGCTAATGTGCGATAGAGAATTAGCAAATCTGGAATAAAAGGCAAAAAATTATTTGCAATATTAGCCCGTTATTTTCACATCGATGTAGATTATAAGTGGGCCTCTGTATGTTGGGAACTGAAAACACAATCAACTCCATGAAAAGCAAATCATGGTTGTTGCTTGCTATGGTCTATTGTAGCCAAATTATTTCCATAATAATATAATAAATAAACAACAAAAAATATAAAATTATTTCAAAAATATAAATAATAACAAATGGCAGAGTTGGGCCGAACAAGGATTCTTCTTAGGCCTATCTAAAAAGCCCAATGAACGCTATTCTTGTTGACGACCTTAGCTTTAATTATTCTCTATCGTCTCTCCGGTACCAAGTATACAGCACTTTACAGGTAGCCCTAAATTGAATGAATTCTCAGATTTTACCCTCTAATTTCAAAGTTGGCTCCATTTCTAAAATTTCTTTAGTTTTACTATATCAAATTCTTCAATGAATTTGTATAAGAGCAATGCCAGCATCTGACGCGGGCTTTCGCTTTCGCTTTCTTGTGTTCGATCAGTTCTTGTTCTCCTTTTGGGTGCTAATTATACATAGAATCAGAATTGAATCGAAATTTAAAACGAAAAACCAAAACAATGAGTATAGTACCAAAGGAAGCAATTGAAGTAATTGCACAGAGCATTGGAATAACCAATTTGTCCTCTGATGTTGCCCTCGATCTAGCTACAGATGTCGATTTCCGAGTTCGCGAGATCATGCAGGTGTTGTTTCTCTCATTTTTTTTTTCTATTACTTGTTAATTGTTAGTTCTCTGTAATGAATCGGTTTTTTGAGTTTAGAGACTTAAAAAACAAATGGGTTTTGGTTTTTGAAGGAGGCTATTAAATGTATGCGCCACTCGAGAAGAACTACTTTGACAGCAGAAGATGTTGATAGTGCTCTTAAATTAAGAAATGTCGAGGTCAGTTCTTCGATTTTAATTTCTTTTTTGTGGGTTTTCTTTTTATGATTTAATTTTTTGTGTTGCTTTTGCAGCCAGTATATGGGTTTGCCTCTGGTGATCCGTTGCGGTTCAAGAGAGCAGCTGGACATAAGGATTTGTACTACATTGATGACAAGGATGTTGAGTTTAAAGATGTAAGAAAGTTGCTGTTTTTATTGTTGGTGATTGAAGAATCCTTATCTCTTAATCTTGTTATAGTTTGTGTTGGATATATTATATTTATAGGTGATTGAAGCGCCTTTACCGAAAGCGCCTCTTGATGCGTCACTTACAGTTCACTGGTTGGCAATTGAAGGTGTTCAACCTGCAATTCCGGAGAATGCTCCTGTAGAAGGTATATCTTGCAAAGCTTAGGCTCATTATGTGCAAATGAATTTAGAGATTTATAGGTTTTAAGTTTACTAATTTTGTTGCTGTGTGCTCTGGAGTACAAGTATTTGAAATTAGTGATTACAGAAACTATTGCTGAAAAGTTCACATACTAAATGTGAATTTTGCAAATTTTAATTTGATGCAATTGAGATTGTCTATGTTTGATGATCCACTTGGATTAGACCCTTTTCATATGAAGTAACTTTGAAATTTGATAACCTACTTCAACTTTTTTGCCTAGATAAACTTTTCAGGTTCAAAAATTTATTCAGGTGTTGTGCTTTGTTTGCAGCCCTTGCAGCATCCTTTGAAGGTAAAAAGTCTGAATACAAGGAAGATGGTCTTCCTGTTGATGTTAAACTACCTGTCAAGCATGTATTGTCAAGGGAACTTCAGGTAAATTTTATGTAGCTTGTTTATATGTTCTCCGCACCCTTCCCACACTTTTAAGATACACTTGAATCTTAGGAACTTTTTGTGGTTTCTGTGCAGCTGTACTTTGACAAGATCACAGAGCTTACTATGAAGAAGTCTGATTCTGTTATCTTCAAACGAGCTTTAGTTAGCTTGGCAACAGACTCTGGTCTCCATCCTTTACTTCCTTATTTCACGTTCTTGATTGCTGATGAGGTAGTCTTAATATTGTCATATCGTCTGTATTGGTGAATCCCTCCTCCCCTCCCTTTTTATTTTTTATTTCAATTTATTTTCTTTTCACATTGATCTCAGGTCTCTCAAAATTTGAATAATTTTTCTGTCCTATTTGCTTTGATGCGTGTTGCCCGGAGCCTTATTCAAAATCCACACATACATGTAGAGCCTTATGTAAGTTTGTTGTTAGCTTATTGAAACTAGATGTTGATTCACAAATATCTAATAAAGTGTCAGAATGCATATAATACCTTATCGTATGCCCTTAACTCAATGCTAGTGTTGTTTAACACTTAAGGTGGTTGAGAAATTCCTTAACTGATAAACTACAGTTAACTTGCTTGGTTTTTCTATCTGATATGCATTTTTTTCCTCATTTTCTTCAGCTACACCAATTGATGCCTGCTATTATTACCTGCCTAGTTGCTAAAAGGTTGGGAAATAGATTTTCTGACAATCATTGGGAGCTTAGAAACTTCACAGCCGACCTGGTTGCTTCAATATGCAAAAGGCAAGAATTTTGTTTATATTTTTTTGAATATGCACAAAAGTCAAGCCCAAAGGTTATGAACTTCAATTAGAAACATGTTTTCGAGTGAAAACTGTCCAATAAAAGGACTTGAACAGACATTAGAGAGAGAATTTTCAAACCCTGCCCTTGATGTGTGATAATTCAATGTGTTGAATTACATAAAGGTTGAGTTTCTGGTATTGCACAATTTGAAGTTAAACTGTTTGAAAGCTTTCTTTGAACTTTTCTTCCATTTATAATGTGTGAGAGTAATTAGTAGATGTAGAATTAACTGCTGCGTCTGGACACATTTCGGGGAGAACCTGCTAATGCTGGGTTTGAGACTTAGAGTATATACATACAACATGAAATAGGCTTGTTTGTGTAGGCATTATGATAAATGATGATGCTAGCTAGTGAGGGATTATCTTACATCTGTCGCTGTGATGCTTGAGAGAATAAGATGATAAATCTCTTTAATATGTCTGTGCCCACCAATACTATATGTATTATTCATCAGCTGAAATTTTGCAGATTTGGGCATATTTACCACAATCTACAGACACGTGTTACAAGGACTCTACTCCATGCATTCTTGGACCCAACAAAGTCACTATCTCAACATTATGGTGCAGTACAAGGATTGGCATCTTTAGGACCCAATGTGGTATTCTTCTGTTATCATCACACCAAAGCAGCCTTTTTTCTTTTTGGGTCCTGGGGAGGTTGGTTGTAGAGGGTTGATCACAGTTTTGGTACTGAAGATGTTATTTTTGCTATTATGAATTCATTTCTCAAAGATGGATAGTTCATACCATTGGGCCACTATCCTAGTGGTCAAGTGTCTGGACTCAGTGTAGGAGATTAAGGATTCAAATCTTAACAGTTTTGGTTTTGTTTCTGGTTGCTGTCTTACTAGCATATATATGAAATCTGCTTTATGCGCTGTTGCGGTTGCAGTTTTGTTTTCAATTTTTGCTATCTTCCTTCTTCAAACCTTTCTTTCTACAGTTTTCAGCAATTTGTGATACTTTTTGACTTTGCACAGGTTCGTCTTCTAATACTGCCAAATCTAGAGACATATTTGCTGCTTCTTGAACCAGAAATGCATCTTGAGAAGCAAAAGAATGAGATAAAGAGGCATGAAGCTTGGCGTGTTTATGGGGCTTTGATGGTTGGTACCTTTTTCAATTTGATGCTAAGATTCCTTTCATGTTTGATTTGGATTTGCTGCGAATGATGCTATGATATTACTAACCTAGCATAATTCATTCAGCGTGCAGCTGGTCTATGTATGTATGATCGGTTCAAAACATTACCTGGTATGCTAATGCCTCCAACACGTGCTGTTTTAAAAAGCAATGGAAGAGTAATGACTACAATGCCAAGTATGATTTCCTTTGACTTGCCTTACTGGAATATCATATGAAAATACTTGTAGAACTGTTCTTTGGCTTCATTACACGAGTGTGTGTTTATTCAATATTTAACCCAAAAGTCTTGAATCAGGTTTGGCAAGTTGTTTATGAGCAACATATTAGGGGAATAGCCTGTTCAAAAGTCAGCAGTAATTGCTTACATATTTGCTTCCTTTGTGACAAGGTCCCAGATGACGATTTGGAAAAAAAGCATTTGTTTTTTAATCATTTGTGATTTCAATATCTCCACATTCTTGATAACACTCTTTTCCCTAGCCATTGTGCATGGGCTTCTTGTTGGTGGTTGCTTGAACTATTATAAAATTAGAAAGTTTGCACATGATTGTTTGACGTATAAGCTTATCAGAATGCATAATGCATTATCTGTATCACTGTATGCACATGACTCGGAGAGTTTGAGTCATCTCAGCCTTTGATCCAAAATTCATTTGAATATTCTTCTGTTAGCTTTCATACTATTAACTTGGTGACAACATTAGTGACATGATTTAAGCCTTTTCTGAGCATATTACCATAATGCATCATGTATTCCTGATTCTTTTCCTGCTTCCATTTCATGGGTGGTGTTTGATTCCAAATAAATCAAGATAAACGAAAAGCAAGCACAGACAACTTGATGCATCAACCACCATTGAAGAAACTAGCAACAGATGGTGCTATGGGTGTGATGCCAATGAACTCCATGCAAGTTGATATGCAAGGGGTAACAGGTGGATATCCCACAGCAGTTGGGGCTTCTGGCATGAATGTGTCATTAATGTCTCGACAGTTGTCTAATGAAAACACATCAGGAAGGGATGGTGGTCGGGTGTCAAAAAAATCAACGGTGCTTGCTCAGGCATGGAAGGAGGACATGGATGCAGGACATTTGCTGTTGTCGCTGCATGAACTTTTTGGTGAAAGTATGCTCTCCTTTACCCCTAAACCTGAGTTGTCTTTTTTCTTGTAAATTAATTAGAGATTAATAATTGTCCACAGGAAATCTTTGTAAAGTATCTGTTACATTCCTTGTCTTATTCTTTCTAGAATAGGCTATAGATACCCATCTGCTGATTACGAATGTAATATCAAAAAGTTGTATGGAAATGAGGATAAATTCAATGATATTCCAGTATTATAATCTTCTGTGTATGTTTTGCAACATGGAGGGCAATAACATTCTAGGCAATTTGCAACAATGGAGTGAATATTACACGGATTGATATCACGTGTGCGAAATTTGGTACACCTTGCAAGTTTACCCATTTTACAGGTCCTTTAGATAGTTGAATATCAAAACTGTAATACGCACCTGCCGGCATTGGGCATTTCACACATGATCCTAAGAGTTACGGAATCCATCAGAATCACAATATGAAACTTGAAACCTAAATCATGAGCCATTTGCGAGGTTTTGATTATCTAACATTCTTCAAGATCCTATCACTTTCAGACAGCTATAATAATGGACTAATAATGGTATGCATAAGCTGTTCCCAGACGCAACCAACTGATATGATTGGGCTTCACAATCAAATACACAGGTGAATCGCAGAGATGAAACCACTTTCCCCATAGAAGCAAAAAGGAAAAATAGAATAAAAAGAAAGGAAAATAAATGAATTAAAAGAAGAGCTTTCTTGGAGATGGTCTAGAAGGAACAGTGGAAGATGAGATTGAGGACTTCAGAGGGAGTGGAACTCCTTTGCCTTCTTGCCCCCCAGCCATTTTGTCTAGCAGTTTTGCAGCATTGGGGTCTGTTAGAAGTGTCTTCTGAAATGACTGTGAGAAGCCAGTTGCAATTATGGTTACATGAATCTCCCCATTGTAGCGATCATCCACAACAGCCCCAAATATTATGTTTGCAGATGGATCAGCTAAACTTGTAACAACCTGAAAAGTATTGCACACATATTAATACTAGTATGGAAGAGATAGAACAACCCAGGAGTTACAAGGTTCAACAACTTATAACACATTCATTTCATTGTATGAATGATAAGATGAAGGAATGTTCAGAGTTTCTATGGCTCCTTTTAGAAAACACGAAAGCATAATTACATTTGTCTTCAGCAAATATAGGAACATCATCATAGAGAGGCCGAGTGTGCTCTTGATTAGCATTATGAAGACAATAATCTTATGTTGCAAATCTATGTTTCATTTTATTGATGACAGATAGATTTGAATCCTGACCTACTGGAGTGCCAATCTTACGAGCAAGTTAAGAAATATTGACTGTAGCATAAATAATCTGGACATGGAGTACTTGAAGAATATTGAGTGCATAGATGGAAAGTGAGGTCCTTGGAAACTCCAATCTCCAAAAGGAGAGCTAATCAAGTTATATAGCATCTACAAGGACTTACTGCCAACCACCATATATTTGTAATAGTTTCATAAACCTTAGGTAGTGTTTGATAATATAATTCAACACTTAAAATTAAAATTTTCAACAGTTAATTATTTTAAATTATTTGGTAACACTTGCCTTAGAAGTTTTAATTAAGCTAAAAATCACTTAAAATAATAACTCAAAATTTTTAACTTAAAATTTGAACTAAATACCATAAGTAATTAGATTTTTAAATATTTTTAGAATCTAAAAATTATATTACTCGTATTATTCAATACTTTATTTTTAGTTTTACCAAACTATTCATTTTTTAGCTAGAAAGTCTAGAAATGGAAAGGTATTAAATTACCTGGGACACTCTGTTCACTTCTTGCAGTGTTATGTCCTTTCCTCCAGTAATATTATAAACTACTCCAGTAGCTGACTGAATTGATGATCCAATCAAAGGTGCCAAGGTTGCTTGTTCAGCTGCTTCTTCAGCGCGATTTTTGCTGGATGAAACTCCAACACCAAGCATTGCAGTACCAGAATTTTTCATTACAGCTTTAACATCTGCAAAATCCACATTAACTAATCCAGGTATCTGCAAAATAAGGGAATAGGGGTTTGCATCATATGCTAATGAAGTTTAGAGTGTACAAATTAATTAGGGAGAATTCATGAAAAACAACCATAACTACTTTTCAGCAAAAAATGTTCGAAGGAAAAAAGGTCAACTGAGGATATGACCCTTGCACGCATGAAATGTGAGAAAAAATATCTCCAACAATGAAGAAGGGCCTGATTTTTTCAATAAAAAGTGAGGGCCAAGGGGTAGTGTACTGCCCCTAAATAATTTGCACAAGGATGGACAGCCAAGAACAATTAGAAAGAAATTTTTGGGAACGGATTAAAGAAAATGAGAACTAAGGCGTGTTGAAAGTAGACAAGATGCATGTGCAGTAACATTGTGGGTTGTGCACATAAAATTAATGGTACCACTGGACGTGTACCATTGGATGGTCAAAGATGAAATACATGGCAAAGTGGACAATTGAATTTGTCACATGCAACATATAAAATTAGGTACTGTTTCAGTAAAATCACTCACTGTAATAATATCTGAAATTCCTTGCACTCCTTGGCGTAGTACATCATCAGCAAGAAGGAAAGCATCTTGAAGGGGTGTTTGCTCGTCAGCAATATCAAGCAGGCGGTCATTGGGTATCACTATTAGAGTATCAACATTTTTTTGTAATTTTTCAATAGCCTCTATTGCCTGCAAAGATGTAAATTCAGGACAACTATTTAATCAAACAATAGAAATATCAATATCTATAGGAAACTATCAAATTACAACCACCTATAAGCTCAAAAAATTTTATGTACTCCACACTTGAGTTCTACTGAGTCTGACTATATTATACCATCAATACAAGAAATTCTAATCTCTCGAATAGTCTAATTAGTAGGAACCATCTACAAAAGAAATTTATACTTTATTTACAATTTGAATATTCTTGATAATTCCAAATAGTAAGATTGATAGAACTGTATCTGAAACTGCACTGGATTACATTGGAGGTTGAACAAGAAGCCACATTAGTTCAGAGTTAAAACCAATATTAGCAAGCCAATTTTGCATGATAAAAACCAATAATGAAACCTACCTGAATGGATCTCTTACGCCCCTCAAAACTGAAAGGATAGGTAACCACACCAACAGTCAAATAACCTGCCTCCTTTGATATCTGAGCTACAACTGGGGCAGCACCAGATCCTGTGCCTCCACCCATACCTGCTGTTATAAAAACAAGATCTGAGCCCTTAAGAGCATTTGCAATGGCTTCTTTTGATTCCTCTGCAGCCTGCTCCCCCAAAAGAGGATTCCCACCAGTACCTGTTATTGAATCACGTATACACAATACAAGTGACATAAAAAACACTGAGAAAGAGCAGTGATGCTCCCAGAACAATAAAAGCAAGCAGCATCATAAAATGCTAGATTGTATCAGTATATTTATGAATTTGATTTTAAGTAGACTAAAGGGAGAGAGCTAGACCTAGTCCACGAGTCAAAAGCTCTCCAATTTGAAGTGGGTTCTCAGCAGTAGACTGTATTAGTGCTTGAGCATCGGTGTTTATGGCATAGAAATCAACACCCTAGTTTCAAAAACCGAGAAAAATAAAAAAGATACCATCAATGCAAGTAAAACCTTGCATAAATCCATAAACACAAATTATTTCAATCTATATTGATGCTATTATGTTCATTTGCCATTATTTTACTCAATCAAATTCAAAATTACAAAATTTTCACATGTCGTGAAACACAATTAAAAAAAAGACCAAAATAATTAAACTTTACAGAACAGAACATACAAAAAATTCAGAGACAATAATGTTGAATCCCAAATTTGTTTTTCTCAATTAATTCAAAAAATTCATAATAGGAAAAATGCGAAATTGGAAAGCGAATACCTGCAAACCGCTGCCAATCATACGATTAACGGCATTGTTGCCACCACCACCAACACCCACAACCTTTATCTTGGCAGACTCCATCGGGGCAAAAGAGCAGCTTACAGTCACAGAAGCAGAACTAGAACGGTGTCGTTTCCAAACGCTACATCGGCTAGTTCTGTGGGAAAGACAGAGATTTTGGTGAAGTGAAGTGGACAATGAAGGAGACGATGCGTTTGGGTTTGATAGTTGAAGTTGAAGAATCGCCATTTTCTCTGTTTTATCAAATTTTATTGGCAAAGTTTGCTTCTTTGAGGTTTTAGGGTTTTAGAAACATTTCAATCACAATTCCAATTTCATTTCACGTCATTTTCTGTGAGCTTCTTTGATATTTCATATTTCGGTGTATTGTGTAAAAGATTGGGTGGGCCACTGTTATTTTGCGTTCGCGTTCGCGCCCGCTTTGCTTCCTAAACGATGTCGTTTTTGTTACCTGTCCTTAATTTACCATTATCTAATTCCTCTCATATAGTCTTCATATAATCTCCTTGATTTCCTATCACTATGCATGACAAATTAAAATTTAATTAATAAGGAAGAAGATATGAGAAATAGTGTTATTTTATTTAAGTATAAAGTAATTGATGAGAATTATAATTGTAAAAAAATAAAGTGTATAAATTAAATAAAAAAGAGAACATGTGAATAACATAAATTATTAAAGATAAAAATGACAAAATACATATAATAAACTCTCTTCAAGAATTGAAATTTTTTACTACTAAATTTAAGATGTAATCAATTTTAATTCATACAAGAGCAATAAAGTTGAATTATTCTCCTCCCTTCCCCTCTTCTCATCATAAAAAAATTATAACTAAACAAAATAGTTAACAATTTCTTTTCTATTCTCCTCCTTTCTTCTTCATTTCAACTTCATCCATGCATAATGTAACATTAAACTGAGTTGAATTATAATAAAAATTAAAATTAAAACTAAATATGACATTGAGTTTCAAAGGGGCATTAAGTTCTAAACAGGCAAAAACCATATAATCACAGTACCAAATGATTGAAAAAATTGCAAGTTTGCATTAAATTGGCAGGTGATAGTTTAGAAGTTCAAAGCATGAAATCCAGAAATTGGCCATGAACGCTAAAACATGAATTTTATTTTCTTTTTCCAGTCTGTTGGTTTTCTAGACAGACTAAGAAAAACATCAGAAGACACACAAGATAATCGAATCCTCCGCTGTGTTTAACTGCATTAACATCTCATTTTCCTAATTACCTGAAATAATCATCCATGAATTCTACAAAAGAACAAAATCAAATATATTCTTTTTCAACGATTATTTTATCCAACTTACATATTTGTACTCTTGTGTCTAATAGAATGATTGCTCAATGTATTTAATTGAATGAGAGGCCAACAAAAACAGGTAAAGTGAACCACCAAGCTAAAATCAATTCAAAGTTCAAACTGATAAAAATATTACACACAGACCCAAAATGAGAAGCTACTGAATGATCCATGAGTCCTAATCAGATATTCTCTGGTGACCAATGCACAAGCCTAATCAGATATGCTTTTTCCAGGAATATCTTCATTCTCCTTCACTTAGAATTGGAACAATGAGTGGTTTCATCTGTGCAAGATACACAATAGCCCACCTAACAAACAGAAGTAGGAATATAGTAACCGTTAGAATGAAGAAACTACTTCATAGAGTACTATATTATTTCCAATTTAGTATTGAGCCCAAAAGAAAATAGCATTTAATTGTATCCCATTAGAAAAAGCTGTGCTCCAGAATAATCAGGCACTCCAAGTAGTGATTCTCTATGTTGAAACCAAAATCACAAGACAAGTACATGCCAATTCATCAAAGGTAAATGTGCATATGTAATCCAACCCCACAAATGATAGCAAATAGTGTAAACAAAACTGGTGAAATTAGGTATTCTTTGGAAGGTAATTCAAAGCTTTATCATCTGTACTATAAACATATTCCTCCAAAATCACTATTCCAAAAATCAGGTGAACTGCTGAAGTCTGACCCTCTTACAATGCAATTTTGTAACCACTCAAAGTGAAAACGCCTTCTTTGTTCATAACACTGAAAAACCGAAGGACAGAATCCTTTCCTTACTGAAAATGATAGCAGTTACTTATGAAAACATGAAACAAGCCACTATCAATATCAAGTTGCCTGTTGCTACAGTAGTAAAGAAGCAGAACACTCAAATTTGTGAAAAAATGGGTGCCAGGGTTCAAACCTAAAATCCCCCTCCCCGATACTCATATAACAAAAAGAAAGTTTCTCTCAACTCATTCTCACTACTACAAGCAACACAAGATATTTAAGAGGTGAAGACTCTGGAACACAGCGATTTTGATTTACATCAAAATATATAATGGATATCATGCGAAAATATACTTTTCAAACATTAAAAAAAAAATTCTGAGCAGTTACTGATAAGCATGAAAATCAAAGGCAATCAACAGTCTTCTTAATGAACTTTGAAGAAAACATCAGCAGAACTAGTACTTGATTATATTTGGTAACTGACATCTTTCACAACATCCCAATGACATACCTTTCTTTCCCAATATTTTCTCCTGAATTGACGCCAAATACTAAACATGTATATATAATATACATGCTCACTCACAAAATTATAGAAGGAAATGTTGTGGAACACAAACTTACATCATCCAACAGCAGACTGTTGCTGTTATAACCAATGTCAAGTGGAACCTGTACCAAAATGCCCCGATAAGAAATATTGCACAAGACAAAAAGGAAAAAAGGGTAACCAAAAGAGGACACAGTCACTTAGTTATAAATATGAACGAAAAAACTTAGTGCATATGCATAATATTAAAGTATCTAATAATTAAACAAAACAGATTAACATTATCATCTAACAAGTTTTGTAAAATATGAGCATCTGGTTAGTGCATATGCTTCACAATTGTACAGATATAGAGTGTTAATTGGTGGCAATAAGACCAAGAAATCACAAAAAATATTTTCAGCACTTGCATACAGCACATGCAGACAATGTTAGGATGTCATGAGGAGAAGCACAAAACTAAAATGATGATTACTAAGATAATCAGAAATATTATGATTCTTTTTTTTGTTCTACACAATGGATGAACTAATTAAACATATGCAAATTCTAGAAACCAGAAAAGTATGCTTCCTTTCAGTGAAAAATATAGAATTTCACCAATTAAATAAGACACAACTACACAATAAGTATCAAGTTGATCATCAGAACCTCAACAGCAAAGAAACCATATAGCCATGACAAAGAAAGCAGTGATTTGACCAACTCAGTTGCTCCGCAAAACTCAATGCTTCCATTGCATTTAAAGTAGACGCAATGTCTCCCTAGACAAAATGAGATTGCCCCGATCTGCTCTATCCACCTTTTACAGGAAATTATGCACAAAAAGGTGCATCTCTTCTCTTAAGACTCAAATCGTGAAAACTCAAAACCAGGCTCTTATATTAAACACAATAACACTATAAACAAAACCACTCAACAGAATAAAAAAGATTGTAAAGAAGCAAAATTTCATGAACATAATTTCTTAAATCAACAAATGCAGCAGTCTTCAAATTAATCAACACAAAAATTCAATAATTAAACTAATAGAAAGAAACCTACAAATTAGTAGAGGGGCCTCTATTGCAACAGATTCTGGTACAGAGCGATGCGATTATTCCGATCACTACAAAAATTAAAGTTGTAACCAAAAACCCCATCTCGATTTTCCTAATTCGATCTCAGATTTCTGCAATGAATCACAAAAAGGTCGGGTTTAATTCATCGATTATTCAAAATACAAAGAACCAAAACAAGATTTGAGATCGCTAAGGATAGCAAACGAAATTGCCCAGAAGGAACGAGAAATAAAAAATGATAGTACACATTAAATAATCTGTTTGGTTACCGAGAAAATGCAGGAAAGTAGAAAGGAAAATTCACGGGACCTTCCTTCCAATTTGAAGCTTCTTGTGGTTTGGGTGTCTCTTCGCTGTTGCGAAATCCATCTTTGTGAACATACAGGATCATTGAATGAGTACGGGTTTACGAGTTCGGGCCCACCTGTAGCCCAAACTTATTAAGGCCCATAATAGGAGCCCAAATCAGGTTAACTATACATGGACTAAGGTATAATTTCGATTGATAAATTATTATTATATCCTTAAATTTTGTCATAATTATTATTTTTATTTTTATTATTTTAAATTTAATATTTTAATTCGTAAATTTTTTTAATAATTCAATATTTTAGTTTTTACTTGTAAAATTAAGAATTTTTATTACATTTTAGTTTTTGATATTTTAATTTTGATACTTTGAAAAGAAAATTTATAATAATTTGATTTTTAAAATTCTAAAATATAATATATTTCAATTCTTGAATCATTAGATATTTTAATTTAAATTATTATAGAATTAAAAGTGCTAATAAGAATTAAAATGTTAATTTCAACAAATTTTATAGTGTTATAGTAATTTACATTTTTTTTAAGCATTAGAAAAGAGGGAATCCAATGTTGTAAATGCACATATTTATTCTTTGCTTTTAGCTATTTTGAAAAGAAAAAAAAAAATATGAATTTTTTTTTATTGCAATTATTGTTTTGTGAAAAATTGGTATATATGTTTATCAAATTTGAAATGACCGCCAACTAGCTATATGTCATAAGTTCTCTGTAATAAATAAATAATATAATAAAATAAGATTTTAATAAATTTTTTATTATTAAATTTAAAATAAAGAGTGAACTTGACTTTCCATATATATAGAGAGTCAATTTCACTATTTATTTTGAATTTTATAATTTTCTATACATGTTATTTAATTCTTTCACTTATTATTTATAAAAAAAGCAAAATCAAAATTTAAAATTTAAAATTTAAAAAATCTATTCAACTTTTAAAAAAATTATACTCTTTATATTTAAAAATTAATTAAAATATTCTTTATTTATATAAAAAATACCCTTTAAAATATAAAATACCTTTGGAAGTGCTCTAATAACGAATTAATTTTGGATTTACTTTTTACCAAATATTTAGTATTGACTTTGATGGTTTTTCTTTAATCAAGTCTAAGCATCTCTAATGGTGTTGTTTATTTAAAAGAGCATCTTAATCAATTTTTAAAATATACAGAGTGTAATTTTTTTTTTTTTAAATTCAATAACTTTATATAATTAAATAGGTGAGAGAATTAATAAATAGCATGTAGAAAAAGTTATAAATTTTATTAATTAAACTTAAAATAAAGAGTGAAATTGACTTTTTAAATATGGAAAGCCAAATTCACTATATATTTTAAATTTAAATAATAAAGATTTAAATTCATTATTTATTTTCTTATATTAACTTTTTATTAAAAAGAGTGAGGTATACAAAAAGTCTATTGGAGATGTTATCATATAGCATGTAAAAATAACTCACAATATCATTTTAAAATAATAATAAAAAAAAAGTCTTGCATACACTTAAAAAAAAAATTCTTAGGTGTTGCAATCTTATTATACAGCTGACTAATAATCACATATTGATATTTTAAAATTTTATTATGAATATTTTTATTATTTTATTCAATGTAAAAATGCGAATACTTTTTTTACCTTCTAATATAATTCTCATATTAAAATTAGTGTATACATGCACCTAATATAGCTAAATCAAATCCAACAAAATTACCTCCAAGTAAAGTTTCTAGAAATTAGAAACAATTAACTATAATCAACAATTACATCACAAAGTACATGATAGGTAAAAATTATCTCATATTGTTGATAGAGAGTCCATTATATAAATCTGAAGGATAGAACCTATAGATTAAAAAAAAATAAAAAAAAATTAAGTATTCTCTGAAGTTGACTCGATGAAGAGTTTTTGACGTCTAAGTTAATAAGCTGATCTAGCTAGTAAATGAAGAGTATAAAGAAAAAGCATTTGAGAGAATGAGTAGAGAAAAAGAGTGAAATTTTTTTCTTTATCTTTTCTTTATTTATTTATAGAGAAAAATAGTGACCATATATATATATGTGTGTGTGCGTGCGCGCGCGTGTAATCTATATTTTGATTAAGGAAAGCCCACAACAACCCACCACCCTCTTTCTTTTTTTTTTTTAAATTTGTCACTTCCCTATTTTATTTGTGCAAGTAATTCACATTTCTTATAACAATCATTAGGTGCTAGTTATAGTGTGTTTGTCTTATAAT
>CATKHJ010201557.1:0-16378 GCA_949750685.1 Vernicia montana
AATACTTGTGTTGTGTCTTGAGAGAGAATATTATATAATTTAGGAAAATCTAATCATTAATTCCAATAAAATTAAACCAATCTAGAAAATATAGAAAAATCATAGGTAATCAATTAATGAAATCTAAATCCTAGATCTCTATCATTTATTGAATTTGTCTGTTAAATTTTCTTACATCTGTTTTAATTTTCTTTTTCTTTACAACTAAATTGATTTTCTAAATAATAGAGTAATCATACTTTTTTGGTAATTATCAACATCTTCCCTGTGGGATCGACACTCTATTCACACACTATTACTTGCCCACGATCTGTACACTTGCAGATTTAGCATAACACTAGTCTAGCACGATACCGTTCCATTTGATCATCGCTGTTACGCTTGATCTTATACACCCATTTATTTCCAATAGGCTTTCTTCCTTGTGGTAAGGGCACAAGTTTTCAAGTTTTATTTTTATGAAGAGCTTCCATTTCCTCTTGCATTGCTGCCATCCATTGAGATACATCTGAACTGTTCAATGCTTCTTGGAGAGTTGATGGCTCCCCTTCCTCCGTTAGAAGACAGTATGCAACATTGCTCTTCATAGCATACTCCAAGTGCCAATCTGGTCGTTTTCTCAAACGATCTGATTGTCGAATTTCTAGCTCTTTGGGTATAACTTGTTCTTATTCCTCATGCTCCGGTACTGCTTCAGAAGAATCCTTTTGTTCAGACTCTTTTTCCACCTATACCACTATAGTCTCTGACTTTTCTTTCATAGTGCTATCATCACCTTCTTCTTTCTGTAGTTTATCTTCTATGAAGATAACATCCCTGTTGACAATTACCTTACGGGCAGTGGGATCCCACAGGCGATACCCCTTAACTCCGTCAACATACCTCAAGAACAAACATTTCCTGGATTTTGGATCCAGCTTTATAGTTTCTTGGGCATTATACATCACATACACTGGGCTTCCAAATATATGGAGGTTTGAGTAATCCATTGGCTTCCCAGTCCACATCTCCATCGGTGTCTTCAACTCAATTGTAGTTGATAGGGCCCGATTTATCACATAACAGGTGGTATTGACTGCTTCTGTCCAGAATTATTTTTCCAAGCCTGCAGCTCCCAACATTGCTCTTGTTCTTTCTAACAAGGTTCTGTTCATCTGCTTTGCCACTCTATTCTGCTAAGGAGTGTATGCAGTAGTGAACTGTCTTTTAATGCCTTCATGATCACAAAACTCAGCAAACTCCTGCTGGTATATTCTCCTCAATTATCTGACTTCAGACACTTGATCTTCTTCCCAGATTCAAGTCCATCCGTGATTTGTACATTTTGAAGACTGGAAATACATCTGCCTTCATCTTGATAGGATACACCCAACATCTCTTGGAATAGTCATCTATGAATGACACAAAGTACTTTGCTCCTCCCAGGGACAGAACCGGTGCTTGCCATACATCAGAGTGAATCAGCTCTAGAATTTCTTTACTTCTAGAACTTGATGTATTAAACTTCAACCTTTGCTGCTTACTTGTCACACAATGCTCACAAAAAGGTAAGGACACCTAAGTGAGTCATGGAAGTAGATTTTGCTCCGCAAGAATTTTCATTCCTTGCTCAGATATATGTCCAAGTTTTTGATGCCACGTTGTTGTAGATCTTTCACTTAAACTACTTGAAGCAACTGATGCCTCTCATTCTAGCAAAGTCTCTCCCTTTAGCATGTACAATCCAACAGCTACCTTTTCTCTCTTCATAAGTAGAAGAGCGCCTTGGATCACTTTCATGATCCCTTTTTCAATTACAACTTTACAGTCAAGGTCGTCCAGTTGACCTAATGATAGTAAGTTCTTGCTCAGGCCTTCCATATGCCGCACTTCTCAAACAATGCGAATTGTACCATCATGCAACTTTAACTTGATGGTTCCAATACCGACAATCTTCAAGGCATGATCATTGCAACTATACACAGGTCCTCTAGAGACAGGTTCATAATGATGGAACCATTCTCTTTAAGAGGTCATGTGAAATGAGGCTCCAGAATCAATGAGCCATACATCACCAAATCTTTTTCTGCCCTCTGAAGTCGTCGCTGCTTCACAACACAGAACCTCACCTCCATTTGAGGTAGATGCTACATTTCCTTGAGGACTGAAATTTTTGTTTAAACTCCAGCAATCCTTCTTCAGGTGACCTTTTTTGTTACAATGGTAACACCTCAGGTTCTTCTTACTTTTTGACTTAGACCTACCATGATTTTGGCTCCCACTTGAGTCACGCTCTGTTGATCTCCCTCTCATCACCGTTAATGCCTCCGCTTGCTGCGAATTGGCCAACCTGTCTTCTTTATTTTTGCGCCGATTTTCTTCTTCCAGAATAGCAGCTGCAATATTATCGAAGACTAGATTGTTTGTATTATTTGTCAGATTGATGATGAGTTGATCATATGAATCTAGTAGACTTTGAAGCAAAAGTTCAGCACGCTCCTGTGACTCTATTTTATACTCCAATGATATGAGTTGAGAAAATAGAGTATTTAAGGTATTAATGTGCTCCGTCAACGAAATAGATTCTGACATCCGCAGAGTGTACAATTTTCTATTAAAGAAAATTTTGTTGTGAAGTGATTTGGCCTCATACAATTTGATGAGATGATCCCAAATCTCCTTTGCAGTTTTCTTCTCCTCTATGCTAGACAATATCTCATCTGCAACTGCTAAATGAAGATTTGCAATAGCATTACCGTCCATCTCATTCCACTTATCATCTGTGAGTCCCGTCAGCTTTTCACTGATAGCCGCAAGGCAATTATCTTTTCTCAATATTGCCTTCATCTTTAATTTTCACAGTGAGAAATTTCTCCCGTTAAACTTTTCAATATCAAATTTTGCCGCCATTGCTTCTATCACAGTCTACTTTGAGCAAAATACAACTCTTCCTATTTTATGTGAATAGTAACCGTATGTATGAACAATACCCGTATCCGTGAATAGTGTCAAATTGCACAGTACCTCAGAATACTATTCACAGTAATAATTTTCCGAGAAAATTTTTTTCTGATGTAGAAGATCAGTCAAAACTGTAACCACAGAGCATACTCTTAATTTTCAAGGAAAATTAAAACCAACAGTTCTGATACCACTTGTTGCGAAAATTGACACTGGATTAGAGTAAGACCGCAGTTAATAATTTGATAAAATAATAAAAATGATTTAAACACACTGATTTTATGTGGAAAACCCCCCAAACAAATTAGGGTAAAAATCACGGACAAGAATAAAAGAATTTCACTATGAGAAAATAATAGGAGTTACGACAATACTACCTCTCTCTATTTTATAAGGAGAAAACAAATTAATTTCTCTCTTTTAAAATAGGAGAAACACACTCAAATATTTTTATCTCTCAAACTCTCTATTTTCTCTCTCAAATTGGGATGATTTTAAATTTGAAATTCTAGCATTTATATAGGCAAATAACCAACAATTCCAACCAAAATTTCCTTAATTTTGGCCACCCATCTTACCTAATTTTGACAAATTAATGGTGAGTGGTTAAGCTAACTTTGACAAACCAAATTTCTTCATTTGGCTACCTACTTGTGAGCTAATTTTGACAATAATTTGATGGTTAGTTGAGCTAACTTTGACAATTCAGGAGGGTCAAAATATAAGTAAAAATTATATTTAGGCACATTATTTTTTTTTTACTTCCAAGGAGGAGGAGCACCCAAAAAAAAACCCAAGTAAAACCAGACTTACAAAGATCTAATACTAACTTTCCTAGGTCAAGAAATCCCAACTAAATCAGCCCAAAGAGTTTAGGCACATTAATTTATAATTAAACCAAACATATAAAAAATATAAAGTTACCAATCTGCTTGTATATATAATGTCTTGGCAAAAAAAAAAAAAAAATCCAATTAATTGTTTATTATCAGTGTAAAAAGGATTAAAATCCTTTCATGTTATCCAAGTAAGATATGTTATGTTAATATAATTTCCACCGTCCAATGCAAAATAAATGGTTAATATTTTTTTAAAAAATTAAAATTTTAAATTTCTGAAAATAGGTAGTTAAAGTGTAAAAAAAAAATTATTAACTATTTATTTTACATTAATCATATGAGATTATATTAACATCACCTATCATATTGGATCAACATGAAATAATCCTAATTGGTGTAAGAAAAGCAACAACTATCAATTGTGTCATGTCATGTACAAAAATATCAATTCTTCATTTTCATTTTAAAGACTGCAACTAGCTAACATGCATGCGTGAAAAGAATTTGTGTGACCCAAATAGTAAAACTTTTATTCTCATTTTTTTTTTTTTTTTTTGTTGCTTTCTCATTTTCCTTATTGATTTTTTGTTTTTTCCTCTCAAGTAGGTCAGGAAAAGATTAAGGATGCACCAAAAAATCTCAATTAGGCTAATATTCCTCTAGTATCTGCATCACGCCAATTTTCCTTTTTGATTTTAATTACGTATTAATTGGAAAGAAAGAATGAATTGTGTGCACCTTTTTTTTTTTTTTTTTTTTTTTTTTTGGTAATACTAACTGATAAGAGCCGAAATTGTGGAAATTAACAAATCATCAACCTTTATCTTGGTGTTTTCTTTTCTAATTTTCATAGTCCGTTCCTCTTTAGAACTTTGCATGAAATTAAATTATGAGAATCAGAACATGCAACATATGGAATTTAACATTTTACTAATTGAGAACACATCTTTGCTGCTGATCGACTTTTCTTTTTCAGTGAGCGCGCACCTTGTTCACTCCACTAGCTACCCATTCCAATTGCCAATTCCAAAACTTAAGTCTCATTTTGTTAATAATTAGTTCACACTTGAATTAATTAATTAATTAGCTCACAACCAAAAAATATACAAATTAAATCACACTGGAATCTTTAATTTATTTTCCTTTTTTCTTTGAGCAGCAGATTTTAATTAATCTTAATTTATTTTAATTCTTTTGGAATTAACAAGTAGAGAATACTTTGTAATAGACTTGTTTCTAAATCTGAGTTGGATTGATTTCGAGTATAACTCATTAAGACAAAATTCGAATTCTAAAAAAGGGTGAATAAGTCCAGCTGGTCCGGGCTAGTTTTGATTTCAGCAGGTCAAAATTTTTTAAAATTTTCGACTGATTCAAACTTATATCAAACTATTTAATTCTAATCAATTTTCAATTAAAACTAATTTAAAAATGAATAATTTTTCATCTAGTTCTACTCAATCAATTCATCGAAGATCAGAGGGTTAAATTGGGGACCTAAGGCAGGAACTTGTGAAACTGATTCCGTGAATAGGTGTGGGTGGGCATTGATACAATGAAAATGCAAGGGTGTGATGGTGAAAGCAGCTGGGAAGCAATAGAGGTAATAAAATGGGTGCAGCTATTCAAACAACAAACCATTGCTTTCCAGAAAATGAAAAGAGTGAGATTATTATTATCATTAACTCATTTGAGCCATTAGCCACGTATATTTTTGTGGGCCCATTGTTCCACTGGACAGTATATTCCATGCACATCGCCAAGATTAAGGTGGGCACAACTATCTCGACAACCAAAATTGACGTACTAAAACATTGTTAGTCTCAAATTGATGTGATTAAATATTTAGATATTTGGCAAAAAAAATATATATATATATATTTAGATTGTAATTTGTTAAAATATATATAAATATATATTTAGATTTGTATATAATATCTTATAGGATTTCAGGTTGTAGAATATCATATTAAAAATAAACGGATGAATGAGGAACATATAAATATAAAAAACTCATAAATTTAATATCGTTTTGAATTATAATATGGTATAAGTTTAAAGTATGTCTCTCGTTATTCGGATCCGAACAATATCAACAATAAATTTAATATCGTTTTGAATTGTAAAAGAAAATTTTGATGTGATTAAAAGCCCATAATAATAATAACAGTCATCCATCGGTGGACAATATTCCAGTTCGTAGAAAATTAAACCATTCGGTGGATATGGTACGTGTGATTTAAAATCTAAAATAATTAAGAGCTATTGCCCCCACAATAACTCCTTGCCGATTTTCAGTATGTGGGTCTTCTTTGATCTATATAATATCCTCTCTTTTTAAAAAAAAAAAATGAAATTAATTAAAATTAAAATTCATAATTTCTTTAATTTGAACAAATGACACGTTTATCATAAAGTTAAACTTTATTTAATGTCTTCTTTCTTGATTTTCTGTCTATAAAATTTTTTATTTATATAGTTAAATGTTGGTTGAATAAGAGAGTACGGAATTACAAATGAATGTAAGAAGAATTTGTGAAAATATGTAAGAGGATAGGGAACCAAATGATTTAAAAGTGGTAATCTCTTTGATTAATATTGCATGTAATTAATTATACGTAGCTCTTTTTTTATTTTATTTTTTATTTTTTATGACCATCCATTGCCAAAAATGAAAATTAAGCTAGACATTAATTAATGTTTATTGTCAATTTTCAATTTTTAATTTTTTAACTATATTTTTTTGAGACGAGATTTTCAAATATAATTTTGAATTAACAACCAATGAACCAATAGATTAAAAAACATTTTGGAAGCAGCTAACATCTAAAATATGCAGTTGGCTTGGAACTCAAACTCGGCCTGATGGGCCAAATTAAAGTTGACCAAAACAATCACTGGGATTTAATAAGATATGTATACAAAGCAGTTTCTGCATTGAGAAAAGGCAATTGATCGATTAATTACACTAGCTAGATGAAGATTTTTTTTTTGAATATTATACTCTATCCGTTCTATAATAATAATTATTTTAATAGTATGTACACATATTAAAGAAATTATTAAATAATTTTAATTTTAATCGAGATTGACAAATATACTTTTATTTTTCTCTCACCAAATAAGAAGAAATATATATAAAATATTAGAGTTGGAGATGAGGATAAAGTTGAAAAAAAACTAATAAATGTTGTGTTGAATTTATAAAATAATAAATAATTTGAAAAAAAAAACTCTTTTTAAAATGAATATTATTTTAAAATATATTAATCCATTAATTGGATTATAAGAGTTGTCAGATGCCTGTCTTTATAGTTTTTACATTACATAGCCATGTGATTCCTGTTTCAAAAACTTCTGCCATATACGTACGCCAATTGCCAATTTCACATGAATTTGGGGTGTGTGTATATATATATATGTTGTCTAGAAACCACTGAATTTTTACAATTTTAAAGTTTTAGGTGGAAGGTAAAAATAATAATTTATATTTATAAGATGTACTTGGAGAAATCTATATAATAATTAGGCTTAAAACATAGATAAAAAAAAAAAAATCTCTATACAATAAAAAAAGGCTTGTTAAGATTTTAACTTAAAAATTTTTAGTAAGAAAATATTGATTATTATTAAATGTTTGGATGAGAATTTAAAAATAATTTATATTTTTAGAATTTCAATTTGTAATTTTATAGTTTTTTAAATTTTAGATTAACTTTTATATAGTTATAAACCTTTAATTTTTAGTAGCTATTATTTTTACTTTTTTAGTTAAGTTTTGTAGCTGTGAGATGAAATGTAGGCTGAGGCCTCATAATGCACGTCGAAAAAGAAGCTGCCATCTACTTCGTATTCACACATCTGATCAATATTTATTTGAGAATATATCAATTTTATTTTCTTAGTGAGATAGGAAGAGCAGAAGAAAGGGTTTCGATGTTTTCTTTGTTCAGAAACCACATGTGGATGCATATCTATACTGTATACCCCACTTGTTTTTAATTTTTTTTAACCATTATTAATTGTTAATTAATAAAATATGCTGTCTATATATATATATATTCATTGACTTGTTTGAAGTTAATTATGTATAAATTTTTCTGACAGAAATTAAGTTCATACTCAAACCTTATTGCCAAACGAACATAAACAGTTGCTCTATTTAATTTAAAATTCAAACTGGAAGGAAAGGAAGAATATATATAGAAAGAGAGAGAGTTAAGAGTTTAGGACTAATAATCTATATTACACGGATACTCTCAGAAGATTATAAACGTTTTCTAATTGAAAATTCAGGATAATTTATCTGAAACGTTTCGGACACATTTTCATAATTTAAAAAAGTTGAAAATTCGTTTCCATAAACGGAAATTCGTTTCCAAGTTGAAAAAATATATATATCAGTTTGCCCAGATCAACCCCTAAACAAAAATATCTACTCCCGACTTCATTTTTCTTTATATATATAATAATCATAATTATTATTATTGTTATATTAATTATTATTACAAATATATTTATAAATTATTATTATTTTTAGTATATATTTATAAATTAATATTTATAATATATACTTAAAATTATTAAATATATATTTATATACTATTATATTTTTTGTATATATATGAATTAATATTTATAAATATACCTTTATATTTTTTAAATTTACGCATTTCTCCCAAATTTTGTATCTTATATTTTTAAAAATTATCGTTTCTACATTTTCATTATTTTCTATTTTTCATTTCCGTGTAACCTAGCTAATAATGATGAGCTTGTCACTAGCTAACTAGCTAGACTTTACTGCTTTACTAAGTATATATTGTTATTAGTTCATAATTAGACAGCTTAATTATGTCACTAACATGGGTAAGTTTTATTATATTAATTAAGAAAAGCATAATTTAATTACATTGTGATTTGCTCAGAAAATACATGCATCATATGATTTGGTATTTTGTATATATAGTACCTTTTTTTTAGCATTGGAAAGGAAAAATCGAATATATAAGTTTATTGCTCAAATCGTATATGTATTTGTCATTATATTGTGCCTAGGCATACTTGAACATATAGTACTATTTTTTTTTTTTTAATGAAAGTACTTAATTAATTAGTGTACAATTCAACATATATTAAATATCAGTTTCAACATAGTTTTTTTATTTTTTTTTATAATAAATTTCAACATAGTTATTAAATATTAAAATTCATAATTTTGGTACTTCAATGATAAGAATATTATAACTAGCTAGCTAGCTATAATTAGCAAGGAGTATCATCATCATGGACATTACTCATTCAGGCAGTACTCCATGTTAGTCTGAGCATAATGTATATACATACCCCCCACGGGCATTAAATCAAAGATGATATAATAATTGTGCATATGTTATTTGTATTTCTATGGATACATAGACCACTTGTTATCCATGTGGACATGTCCTCCATTGGACTCCATAATTGTGACCCCAAAATTGCTTCTACATGTGTATATATGTAGGAGACAACTTTTACAGTGCCATAAAAATTACTAATTTCTATATATATATATATATATATATATAACCCCACACTTCTGCTTTTATATTATTGTTTAAATGGTTATAAACAAATATTATGTTAAAATTTTGATTAAAAATAATTTTTAAAGTAAATTTTATATGTTTTGATTATAAAAAACAATAATGAAACGATGGTATTTTCATATTTCTTCTTTCAATATCTTTTTTTTATATATAAAAATATAGAGAATAAAATCAGGAAATGCACCCAACATCTATACAAGGTAAACACCTTCTTAAGACCCTACATCACAATTAAGATATGTTTCAATATCTTAAGGATTACTATTTTTAAAAAAATTATTTTAAATTTTAATACCAAATAAAGAGTTTTTTTGTAAAAGTAAAATTATAGTTCAAGTTAAAATTTCAATTTTTGTTTAAAACTTTAGCGGTTGTTTGGATCTCTTGCAACGGTGACTATACTTAGGTTTATTTAATGTTTGATAATCAAATTTAAAGTTCAAATCGGTTCCATTTCGAAATATCATTTCAAAAAATTCAAATCAATTTAATTTTATCAATATAATTAAATTGATGAATTTTTATGTAAAAATTATCCAAATATACATTGTATATATAGATAATAGAAAATAAATTTATTTTATTTTGTTGATTATCTATATTTATTTAAGAATAACTAATAATATTGAAATTTTAAAAGATTATGATATATATTTATGTAATTTGATGATAAATCAAGTTTTAATTAAATTAAATTTTTATAAAATGATATAATTTTTTTTTTTAATTTTGAATTCATTTATTTTTTTATACTAAAAGATAAAATTTTTTAAATTAAAATTTTCAAATATGAAAATTGATAAAATTGAATTCATTTTAATTGAATTATTGCAAAATTTAAGTTTTAAAATTGAGGATATATTAATTTAGAAAAATTAATTAATTTTAGCTCAATGTGCCATTTATATTTAATATTAAAAAGTTGTGAATTTGAATCTCATCTCTTGAAGTTCAAAAAATTTAAAAAAAAAAAAAGAAAATGTTTATTTGACAAATGCTATCGTGAGGCTTACATTATCAACTTTTGAAACACAAGTAGTCCCTACATGGAAGAGTGTATATAGTATAAGTGTAGCTATGCTTGTTTCACAGTACCTTAGGTCTCATCCACCATTTTCAATTGCAAATTGCAATATAGAGCAATGAGGTTTGTCTCTCACCTGTCCGCTTAGAGGGGAATTCAATGCACATCGTTGTCCATTGATCAAACAACCATTGGTGGTAACAAGATACACAGCATTCTTTGTTAAATCATGATGTACTTCCTTTATCTGTTTAATGAAAGTTGAATTTCTTTGGCAAAAAAAAAAAAAAAAGATACACAGCATTCTCCAGGCTTATTTGGTAATTAAATTAAACATAAAACAAAATGTAAAACAATACCCTCATAATTAATTTCATTTCCCATCAATCTTTTCAATGTTACATACCTTTTATTATCTTCTCTCTGTTCATTCATGGTGGGTTGTGCGGCAATTTAATTTTTTTTTTCTAATATTTTTTGTGGTTATGAAAAGCATTTTTTTTAATAGTTAATTAACTTTTTCTATTCGAGTTTTTTACACAACTTTTATAATTTTAAAAGAAATCACAATTTTATTTTATATATATATATATATATATATATATATATATATATATATAATAAATTTGACTCTGATAAAATTTAAATCGAAAATTTTTTGGTTTTGAAAGCAACTCAAATTTTAATTATCTGTTCATAATGAATTGCATCCATCCGTCACTTTACCAGTTCCAAGTTTTAGAGTGCATATAAGTTATTACTTATCAGTCCATAATACAGAATTGGACCTTCACTTCCTAATTAAGTTTTTAATTAATTACCCTAATTAATTTGAGAAGAAAAGCCCATTTAGTAATGGTGTTAGTACATGTGGTCAAAGCAAATGGGGCCATTGTCAAAACCTAGCTGGTAGGGATTAGGGAAAAGGGTGGGACCCATGATCTTAAGGAGGCATTAATGTGTGGTGGGATCCATTTGGATATGGAAGATGAAAGCCATTTTGGAGTTAACAAATGCTTTCACTCCTACAACTGGACTTTTTCCCCTCTCTCTTAGCCCAAGTTTTAGTCATTTGCTAGCTGTGATGGTTAGCCCACTCCTTTCCTTACTTGGACCCATTGCCAATACTTGAATTACCAAAACTACCTTATTCCATATACAAAATCATCATACTACCACTACTTTTATTTTTTTATATATTTTTTTATATTTGTCAAGAGACTATGGCTATAGAAAAACACAATTTCGAAACTTTCATTTTTCATAAAATAAATAAATAAATTAGATTAGGTTTAATTTATCTAAACTTATTTAAATTAGTAGTTGCTATTAACGGATGAAAGCTAATGGTTGGAATGGAGAGCCAAATACTCACATGTTTGGGTTGAGAATTTTAAAATCCATTGGTCAAAATTCTTTAATTTCATAGATTTTATATTTACAAAATCTTTCATTAGTTAAAATAAGAAATTTTTCAAAATCCTACATCCTATGTGAAATTTCAAAACTCTCAAAGTAAGAGATTGCGGTAGATACTAAATTCAAAAATTTTATCTTTTTTTACTATGTCAAATAAGATTTGTATCAAATATATGGATTGTTTAAAACCTCTTATCCAAAATTACTCATACTAAACATAGCCATAATTGAAATTTCAATTCTTAACATTTCAATAATAATTTTAAACTGTTAATATTTTAAAACAAAAAAATGAAAAGGACATCCTCATCCTCTTAAAACGACAGCGTTTTATAAGAATTAAGTTCAATTTAAGAGAAAAAAGTAAATGAACATAAGCATCATATATACATTACTGAAAATAACCTTATACGTCACCATTATACATGCATCAAGTAGGAAAATAAAAGGTCACATGAGTAATTTTAATTTTTATGATGCAGTCAGTGGGATCCATGCAAAAGTAAAAAGACTTCTCATCCTCCACTTCAACGGCACCATTTAAAAAAAAAAAAAAAAAAAAGCTAAGGGCACAACCGTCTTTTCATTGAAGTCAAAATCAATTTGAAAGGCACTATTACTAAGGATAAGTCTTATATTGTTATGTCATAATATTTTTTTAAACACTGAATATATTAAACATTTCAAGGAATTATTGATAAAAATAGATGATGGGATGATTTTAAAGAGTGAATTTTAATTATAAACAAGAATCAAAGTTTCTGAAGCATTAATGGAGCATTGGTGACAAAGTGTGGATAATATGAGCTACAGTTAGGGAGGATTTTAATTATTTGGAGTATCGAAGACAGACATTCGAAGGGGGGGAGGGAGGGGGACCCTCGTGCCTATCACGTGCTACAAGGTCCTAAGACAAAAGACAGCTGCCTAACAAACCAATCTCCTCTCCTCTTTTCACTTAACCTTTTATCCCTTAAAATGTTCATACCATTGGAAGATCCCCACGTGACACTGTCCTCACTATGAAAAGGGCCTTAAGATGAGAAACTTCTGTAACTTCTTCTGCAACTTCTGTCCAATATTTGAGGACCAGTTATGATATATTTTTTTCAAGCTTTTTTATACATTTCTTCATCACTAGAAGAAATTAAATTGGTTGTGTTAGTATCCAATATCTAATAAATACAAAATGTTAAGTGATTAATATAAAAATAGACTTTTCAACCTTAACAAGCTAGCTTTTAAGATTGATTTTCTAAAATATATATTAAAAATTTAATATGGTATCAGAGTATAATAATCATATTTACTCAAATATCTATATCTCATCGGTTATTTTGATTTACTTAAGTATTTAATTATTTTACTGGTTATTCTGGTTTACTCAAGTACCTAGTATATTTTGCCAATTTACCCAAAGTACCTAATTGTTTTAAATAACAACTTTAAATCTCCTGTTGTCACTTGAGGGGAGAGTATTAGTATCTCACATCTAATAAATACAAAATGTTAAGTGTGATTAATATAAAAATGAACTCCCCAACCTTAAGTACCAAATTTATATTAAAAATTTAACAACTTGTCTATTATTTACTCTACTATTTTATTTAATGTTGTTTTAGGATTTGTTAAAATAACAAAAAATTTCAATCATTCTGATAAAAAAATATTCTATAATAAATTATCTTGTCGATAATTATATATGCTTTATACATCGTTTGTGAGAATTCTAATTTAATTTTCAAAAAAATAATTTAAAATTTCATTAACATATTTGATTAATTATATTTCGATATAGTATTAAAATTTATTTGATTAAAAAGTGTTACTTATAAACTTCAACTTTTAAATTGAATATGATTTTTTAATAAAAATAAGGTTAAAAATGTATCGGTTATATTGTGAGATTCTTTATCATATTATATATTATTATTTATTTGGAATCTCCAAAACTTGTAAACAAGGAATTAATGGGATCCAATGTGTTAGAACAAGAATATCAGAGAAAGAATTGAGTGTTTTATATATCTTGTTGTGTTTTATACAAGAGAATTACAAGTTATTTATAGAAAAGTATTAACACTAATTAAGCTATGAATGGTGGAAGCTAGCTGGAGCTTCACATGGAGGTAGCTGGAGTTGCACATGGAGAAGGAGTTAGAGTCTAAGGTGGTGGGTGAGATGGGTGTATATTATTGACTATCTATTTGTGTATTTACATTAACATCCCCCCTCAAACTGAAGATGGTGAAAGATTAGCCATTTGAAATTTGCTAACTAAATCACGGAAGCGTTGAGGTGGAAGAGATTTGGTAAAAACATCAGCAATTTGATCAATGGAGGATACTGATAATAACCTGACTGAATCCTGTAGTACATGATGACGTACAAAGTGACAATCATTCTCAATGTGCTTGGTGCGTTCATGGAAAACATCATTATGAGCAATCTGAACAGCACTACGGTTGTCACAATGTAATATAGTAGGAGAGGTTTGCTTAATACCCATATCTTGAAGAAGCCGACGAAGCCAAATGAGTTCAGAAGTAATATCAGCAAGCGCTCAATACTCAGCTTCAGTATTAGACCTGGATACAACACTTTGCTTTTTACTGCGCCAGAATATGAGGGAGTGTCCAAGAAAAAAACAATAACCAGTAGTTGAACGTCGATCAGTAGGATCACCAGCCCAATCAGTATCAGTGTAAGCTTGCAAATCTAGAGATGAAAATCTCGAAAAATGTAAGCCATAGAACAAGGTTCCTTTTATGTATCATAGTATTCGAAGTACTGCTGTAAAATGAGTGGTGCGAGGAGCTGACATGAACTGACTTACTACATAAACTGCATAAGCAATATCAGGACGAGTGACGCTGAGATATATAAGACTGCCAACTAGTTGTCTATAGAGAGTACCATCATTTAAAGGACTACCATCTGTGGTAGAGAAGTGAGGATTTGCCTCAATTGGAGAGGTTGAAATTTTCTTATTTGTGATTCCAGCATGAGAAAAAAGATTTGTAGCATATTTAGATTGAGACAAATAATAGCCAGTGGAATCCGATAAGACTTTTAGACCAAGAAAATAATTGAGTTGTCCCAGATTCTTCATTTCAAATTTGTTGCTCAAGAACAGTTTGAGATCGTTAATTCCCTGTAAATCACTACTAGTTATTATCATATCATCAACATACAAAAGTAAAAGGATGGAACCTTTATTGGTGTTGTGAATAAACAATGCATGATTATAGGGACTAGATTGGAAACCAATTTCCTCAATAGTTGAACTAAATTTTGCAAACCAAACTCGAGGAGGTTGTTTTAATCCATAAAGTGCTTTGCGAAGGCGACAGACTGTATTAGAAGAATGATCATAGCCAGCAGGAGGTTGCATATAGACTTCTTCATTTAGATCACCGTTGAGAAATGCATTTTTGACATCCATTTGAAATAATTTCCACTGTTTGACAGCAGCAATGGATAGAAGACTGCGAACAGAAGTAATGCGAGCCACTGGAGCAAATGTTTCTTCATAATCAATGCCATATTCTTGGGTAAATCCTTTAGCTACAAGTCTGGCTTTGTAGCGTTCAACTGAACCATCTGCTCGAGTCTTGATTTTGTAGACCCATTTCGATCCAATTATGGACTTTCCTGGTGGTAACTCTACCATATCCTAGGTATGAGTATGTGTAAGAGCTTGAAGTTCTTCTGTCATAGCTTTCTGCCATAGAGGGTTATTACTAGCTTCCCGATAATTTTTAGGTTCATAGAGGGAAATAATAGTAGAATAACAATGATAGTTGTGAAGAGTAACAGGAGGTTGTCTTACACGAGTGCTGCGACAAGGAGAGGAAGGAGCAGGTGGTGGTTGAGTTGATGAGTCAACAAATGTTGGATGGCAAGGATCCTGAGATGATGGAAAGTCTGTAGGAGAAGAAAGATGCGGAGAGTTTTCAGAAGCCATTGTTGCAGCAAATTGGAGACAAGAATACAAAAAATATTGGATTTAATTAAGAAAAGTAATTTTCAAAGTTGATTTTGAGAAAACAGACCTCAAAAATGGATTTAGGGGGCCGAAAAATTCAGGATCCGCTCTGGTTTTGGTCAGAACCGGTCTGGATGAGGTCGAACCGGTTGGTCAAAGTGTAATGAATCGGTTCGGTCAAAGTCAAAACCAAAAAAGAAAATGGGTCGGACCTGAGCGTGAAACCGACCGGGTCAGAGCGCGGATCGGGTGGGTCAGAGCGCGGGCGAGTCAGATCAGGATCGGGTGACGTGTCACTGACAAGTGACATATGGCAGCCAAGGATTGGAGCTGCGTGGATGAGCTAGACGACGTGGCAGTTGACACGTGGCCTAACAACTGACACGTGGCAGATGATGATTGGTCGATGTGTCTGATGATGGTGATGTGGCAGTATGACACGTGTCACTAACAGGTGACACGTGGCGACAGCTGACTGGATGACATGGCTGCTGACTGTGTTGTCTTCAACCTCCAGTAATGCGTGAAGCGCGTGACGCGAGTGATCTCAGTCGCAGTCACTGTGATCGGCGCGTGAAGG
>CATKHJ010201728.1:0-11307 GCA_949750685.1 Vernicia montana
TAGTTTAAACATACCTTGGGCTTAACACATAACATTGGCATCCCAAAACACTTAATAAACTTAATAAAAGAAGTTCTAATGGATCCGAATCTGAAATAAATCAAATCCACTATTCGAATTGCATTTAAAAGACTTGAACAATCTTGAAACACCATTCGAATGGGCCTTGAACAGATTTGTGCATTTTCGAATCCCATCACATACTAACCCCACCATCATCAATGGCCCTTCTAGCCATTTATCTCGGGACAAGAACATTCACAGAAGCTGGCAGTAGTGGAACTCTTTCTCTTACTGGAGCAGGAGGAGGCGGTGGTACCACATTGGCCTCTTGTTGTCTTACTCATCTCAGTTCCATTAATTCTCAGCGTAGTTCTTCATTCTCAAGCCTCAAATCCTCATCATACCTTTGTGGCACATTAACCCTCTTCCGCTCGAATATGATGCCTTGCTCTTAGTCCCTCAAGTGGTTCCTCATGAATGGAAGCGGCATCAGAAGCCACCTCAGATGATCCCATATTTTCAAGTGGTACTCGTATCGGTCTTCCTTTTTTTCTTGGAGGCATCTATACCATGAACAAATAAAGGATGCTTTAACACAAAGGATAACACATATCTATACATAAAAGATGACTTTCATTAACGTAGAGGAAAATTCCTATGCTCCATAGTGTTCACAAACCGTATGACTCATATAGTCTAAACTAGACTTAACCTTATGCTTTTAAAACCAAATTTGTCATAGCTCGACTTCACAACTGTGACAGTCCTAGGGCATGGGTAGTCATAAGAACACCGAAAACCCATAGAATCCATCTAACATACAATCCTTATGTGGCATCATAGCAACTAATAACACATATATTCATACCAAGAACAGAACCTGAACATAAATATATACATATCCATCTGTTTCTTCAAATCACATATTCATGATCATACACACAAGCAGTTACTTATAAGTCTTACATATCTCATATCATTCTAATAATAATACTAAGTTAATACATATAGTACCATTTATTTAATTGCCATTTAGGCCAAAAGAATATCCCTCTTAATCACTCATGGAGCACTAAAGTATCCTAAATACATATATAATAAATGGAGAAATTACATTAATCAATTTGGTTCTCTAGGGAGAAGGGAGCCTGAAGAACCGATCTGATTAACATTATCTCCTGAAAAACATTAACAACAACTAGTGAGATTTCTTAGTGAGTAACGAATATACTACCATACCTCGTAGGCTAGGTGTTTCAAGAAATCTTATAATGATAGGCCATAGTCAATATTATCTTAGTGTAAATTCATAATAAAAAAGCATGGTACATGGTATTTATGGCATCATATAGAAAAAAATGTAATTTGGCTTACTTATCATGATTATGGTTATAGAAATCATAAGCAAAGACTTCCTTACAAGCATGCTTCAAACATCTAAAGTAGAGGCTTCCTTACAAGCATGTTTGGTGTATTGTGAGTAGAGACTTCCTTACAAGCTTACTCAAAAGCAGTAGTCCCCTTGCGGACTTGCTACATAAAGTTGATCGGACTTCATGACTAGGATTTTATTCCTAGTTAGGGTTCCTATAATTTACCCTATCTATGGGTACAATATGCATAAAGTTTGATGCCTTACCCCACATTAGTTTGGGGGATTTCTGTGTTAGGATTCGTATATATGTATCATAGAGTCATAAGAAATATTATAGCTTATTGAAAGGATTTTATACAATGGTTCTCATATTCACATAGGAAATTGGTACATAGATAAATTATAAGATTCATATGGTATACAATGGATCAATGCATTAACATATTTATTCTCATGGTAGTTTAACAATAAAATAGGCTTTAGGACTTTAGGATAACAAATACAAGAATAGTAGGATATTTTCTACTCACCTTAGCCAAAAACATCCTCTAATAATTTCTATAGAAGTCCTCTATCACATCAAGCAATGGGGATGATCACAACCACCTTTTTCCTCATCATGTCTCCTAGGAGGAACTAAGCACATATACACATACAATAACAAATATATCAATTTATGCTTTTAAATCTCTATACACATACTTTACACATGTTATTTCATCTTAATCTCTCCTTAACCAAGATCCATAGAAGAAAATGAAGAAAAAAAAGAAGAAAATCCTAACTTACCTCTTCTTAAATGCTTTAATAAAGATGAAAGATAATGGGCCTCTTGAAACCCTAGGTCCTTAAAATGAGGTAGATGAAGCAATAAATGAAGTTCCTTTGCACTTAATGCATGTGGATGTGGTGATTCTTTTGAGACTTAAGGTTTGGGAGTAATAAATGGCGTTAAAATGAATTGATTTGGCCTTAAATTCCTTTATATAGGTGACTTCCCAAAACTGCCTCAGACATGAGTCACGGTAGTGACACTTAAGTCATGAGTGTGACTTATTTAACTCTTCGCTTTTGACCCAACACTGGTCACGGGCGTGACCGACTACTGTTCATGCTATTTTTCATGGTCCCTTTCACTAGCTTTACTTATAGTCACTACAATGTATTTTCCCTTTGAGTATTGGTGTCCAAATTTAATAGTTAAGTCACAGTAGTTACCAATTAGATAATAGGCGTGACTTAACAAAGTTTAGCAATTCCTTGAAAATGCAAGCCAAATCTCAAGTCTTAACATATCATCCCACCCATGCACTTTAACATGCAACTCATAACACATATATACACATAATACTCATATCATAACTCATACACATAATCAAATGAATGCATATACGAACTTGGGGTATTATAATATCATAGTATTTTGTGTTTTGATACATGAAAATGATTTCGTTTGAGTTATATATTGCTTTTGTATGATTATACATTGTTTATATACTTGAACTAATAAAAAACACCGAGAATTAGAGGTTTGGAAGTGTGTCTTGCAGATGAAATTGCAAAAACAAAGATGGAATTAGAGTTTGGGCCATTTAGGCCCAAATGCCTGGGAAGTGGGATGTTTGGACCCAAACAGCCCAGAAGTGATCCATTGGGTGCCAAACGACTGGCCAAGGTCCAAAAGGACAACCGTTCATCTTTTTTGCATTTCTATTTGCTCTTATGTTTTATTAGTACCATTCTCCATATCTAGTGGACCTCCAAACCAGGTTTGAACATATTCAAAGGCAATTTGCTTTATTTTTGCAAGTACTCTCTCTCCTTTTATCACTTGATTAGTTGTAGGTTGGATTGTATTAATTATCTCTATCTTTTTTATCTTGTTTTATTTCTGGTTTTTAGGTTGTGAGGAAGTAGACCTTACTATATCATTAAGTAGGACCTTATAATGATTTTATTGCTTTATTTGTGTTGTTTGGTGCCATTTGAGTGTTGACTTTATTTGTAAATGCATTAAAACTATTTTTGTTAACAATGTGAATGGAATTATCTCTGAGGTTTGAATTCAAATGGGAGGTTGGGCTTATTAGGGACTTTCCATCCTTGAATCAACCTTGCTAAAAAGAAATAAATATATTCCATGTGATTCATTTTAAAATGAAGAGAGCATCAATATCAATTAAGCAAAACATGCCAAAGAATTACTAAAAAAAATTCAAATTGGAAAACTTGAAGATTGTTAGCACTCCTGTGAGCACCTTAATCATAGTGGGCATAGATAAGAAAGGTAAGAGGTATGATTGAGTCCTTTTTATATCTTATTGCTAGGAGTCCTAACATTCATTTTAGTGCATGCTTGTGTGCTAGATTTTAATCTTGTAAAAAATAAAAATCTCACATGATTACAATGAAAGGAATTTTCAAATATATCATTAGTACTCTGTTAGTACCCAAACAACAATAGGGTCACTACTTGCAAGTATACGAGGTGATCGTAGCTAATGATGAGTACACCTAAGGTCGTATCCCCAATGACAGCAATAGTTGGTGAATGATTGAATTACAATTTATCAGAAAAATGAAAACAAACCTAAACACCCTGTCACAATGGTTGGTTTAATTGATTGCAAAGAGAATTTCAAATTAAAAGAAAAGATTGTCAAATCAAAGTGAGAATGCTGGAAATTGTACTGTTGTAATCAAATAAGAAAGGGCTTATAGGGCTTTCAACTTCACCAGATTTGTTGACTTGATATTTATAATGAATACTTATGGAAATGCAAATGAATGACATAAAATCATTATTAATTCCAACAGATGTGTCTTTCGAATTAGGTCTATTGGAAATTAAATCAATTCCAAACCTATTCACAAGCATGCATAAGATTTAGTGTGTTTTCGATTAATAAATCCTAAGTTCATTGTTCATGTTCGAGTATTAAGCAATGTCTGATTTAACACTTAATACCTAGGTATACTATGTGATGGCTAGTCACAAGCATATAATCATTTAGCATAAAACAATGACATACATCCCTAAATTATTCATCTAAACAAACAGGCACAATCAAATAGGATCCATCTAGCACCCTAGAATAAAAGAAATTAGTTCATAGCAAAAGACATGAACACAACTTGAATATAATTAAAAGCAAACATTTTCATGTGATTAATGTAGAATGAAATTGTTATTAATAATAAAAAGTTGAGATAAATCTGTTTGATGACGAAATTAATCTTGATCCAATCGCTTGATAACCAAGATCCATTCAATCTCTATAAACTAGAATTCTTAACCAAGAATTGTTTTGATTACAAGAGGAAAAAGCAAAATAGAAAATAATGATGATCGTCTGTATATTTCTGTGTGTCTGCTCCTTTGCTTTTCTCTCTCTTAAATATTGGCGACCAAAAACCAGATTTTAAAATGAAACAATGAAGCCCTAATCCTTGTCCAATCACATGCTGCCATGTCATAAAATTCCAGTACATGGTCATGCACTTGCTTCACCAGGTCGTGTTCCAATATTTACTGAACACGGTCATGTTCTTAAGTTGTGTACTGCTCTGGACTGGATTAGACCTGCTACACGATTTTGCATTTCTGGTCGTGTTCTTGGACACGATCGTGTTCTGCCTCTAGTCTGGCCTACACGGTCATGTTTTTAGGAACATGATCGTGTTTTCATGCTTTTAACTTGAAAATGCATCATTTTCCCTTCTTTTCCTCTTTTATTCAAAATTTCCCTACAAAATGCAAAAATAAACAAAACTAAACAAAAACAACTGGAAAGTAGATTAAATTTAATTAAAATAACTAAAAATACTACCTAAAAATCACTACTATTTTGATTCGAATAATTCCCCCACACTTAACCTTTTGCTTGCCCTCAAGCAAAATTCCCTCACACTTGATTCAAATGATCAATAAAATTAAATAGATAGGAAAGAACAAAATATGTAAGAGCTTAAAATGAATTTACACAAGCTATGCCAAAAACAAATAATAGTTCCAGGTTAAAGAATCAAAATCCTTAATTTAAAAAGTATGCTATCAAGATGGTGAATATTAGGTTGCTCCCTCACAATATATACTCAAATGTTTGATAAGGGTAGCAACACTCAATCTGAACATGACTTTGACATTACCATAGGTTTGCACAAGCTTCTAATCTCCACTACTTAATCACATTAGAATTCAGAATCAAAAGGTCTTTTTATAAGTTGTAATGGGGCTTAGGTTCAAGTTTGAGAAAGGGATGTTTAGGCTAGTTCCTAGAGTTTAAGAGAATGCTTAACAATTAACAATAATTTCCCTTCTCTTAATTTCCCAAACAAAAGTGTCTTTAACATGTATGAGCAAATATTGAGCTTATTCAATTTATTTACTTTTCAAAGCTTTATCTCTCTCTATTTTTTTTTAATGTAAAATGCTCATAACAATTTTCATTGATTATATAGACTAATGAATTACCCCAAAGATAACCCCACATTTCTATTAAGATGCCTAACCCTTAAATATTAAATATGCTGTTAAACCCTAAGATTAAAGTAGAAAAAATTAATTCAAGGTTCAAGTGCATTAATTTACGGGTTAAAAATGAAAGAATGCCTTAGGCACAAAAGGGCTCTCTGATTGAAAATTTGAAAAAGTTAAGCAAATTCAAGCCAAAAGAGGTTATTCCTAAATTGCCTTTATCATCTTATGAAATCTAATGCTACATTTATGTAATCTCGAAAAGAAATTAGTACAAATTCTAGAATTCAAAGATCATGATGGAACACTCAAGAAAAATAAGAGATTATTCAAGTGATTCAATCTAATAGGTTCAATTAATCTCACATGTAAAGGTTCAAATTCATCCATCAAGATAAGCATAGCTTTAAAAATTGAAAAATTCCAAAACTTAAAACCTATAAATAAATGGCATACTTAACATAAATTCAAAATAAGGTCAAACTATCATGCAATCTTATTTACAAATTTATGATCATAAGAATCAAATGGAAAAGAAAAATCTAAATCCTTTCTATTGAGCATCATTCAAAACTTCAATCAATCAAATTTCAAGCATGAATGAAAAATTTGACCTAATTTCATCCCCCACACTTAAATTGCACATTGTCTTCAATGTGACCAATGAAAGAAATTCCATAAAATAAAGGGGAAAGAATACTGCCCCTGATCACTTGAGATTAGATTAAAAGAGACCCATTGCCTTGTTGCTAATGTGCTTTAATAAGGACAAAATTCTTAAAACAAAAGTCAAGTGGTTAAATAGTCAACCAAAATAGTTAAATTACAGTAAATATGATTAAAACATAATAAAACTAAAATAAGTAACTAACATCCAAAATAAATCAACATAAAGATTATCCTAAAATATTCAAACTGAAAAACTACATATGAAAAAGAAGTTGTTCCAAAATAACTAAAAGTGTAGCTATCACAAGCTACTCTGCAGGTGGTGGTGGTGATGGGAATCCCGATTTAGAGGGTATGTCTGAAGAGGGGATAGTGGGATCTGACTGCAGACTGTAAGCTCGGGCAAGACTAGTTTGGAGCAACTCCATCTGCTGAATAAGAATCGCAAAACTCTTGCTCTGTAAGTCATAGTACCTGTCCACCTTATCCTCTAGCTCCTGTATGCGCTTTAGAAAAACTTCATTCCTTAAATTTGGAGCATCCTTCTCTAAGTCTTCTGAAGAATCTTCATTGCTACCCCGAACTCTAGCCCATTTTCCTTTTCTTGAAGATGGTCCAGTTACCTGAGCTTGTTCAGAAGGTTGCTCAGTTGCTTGTGTTTGTCTAGAAATCTGTTGTTCATCTCCACCATCTTCTTCTTCTTGTTCTTCACCTCTATCCATCACATACCTATTAACCTCCTGACTACCATACCCATCTTAGCCAAGGTCTTCAAATCAAGAGTGTCATACCCTGCAATCCTTCTTAGATTATTGCGAAAAGGATCAAATGCACATTTGGTAATAGCAATTATCATGATAAGACCTTAGTTGCATATCTTACCCCTTGATTTGTTGGCTACTTTGATGAAGTGATCTTCCAACCAATAACCTGTGTTCACCATCTAACCATTCTTAATGCACCACAATAAAAACAATTCATTCCTTTCAACCACTCCTGTGCTCTTATCCCTTCCAAAAATAGTGTAAGTCATGAACCTTTGGAGGTACTGCAAAGTAGGGTTCGTAAGTTTGCTAGACTTAGAAGAACTAGGGGTGTAATCTCCTCCATCAGTGGTCAAACTTTTCCAAGCATCATCTTGATTCCAAGAATTAGGGATAAATTTATACCCCTCATTTGAAAACCCAAAGATTTCATTCAATTGTTGATTATTCAAAGTAAAAACTTAATTGAAAATCTTGAATTTCAATTTAGTTACTACTCTACTAGGCACATAATCAATTTCAACTTGGAGATTCTCTAGAAAATCCAAAGTAAGTGACTCAAAACCAAAAACATGTATTCCTCCTAGACGAATCCAACTCACATTCTCAAGATATTTCTTAATTTGATCATTTATTCCTAAAGTTGTGATTGCATTAATATTTATCCATCTATTGGGAATAAAGCTACGGGTAGCAAGAGTATAGTACCTTTCACTTCTTCTTGGTTGAGCCAATTATGGAGGGATTCGATGAGAAGCACGAGTTGCTTTTATGGGGGTCGAAATCCTTGAAGATGAAACACCAAGTTGTCACCCAGCTCGTGTTTTGGTTTTTGGAGCCATAACCTTGGGTGATTTTAGGGTTTGAAAGGGGATGGTGAATGTTTGATGGTAGCCGGACAAGGGAGAGAGAGAGTTCTTAAATTTTGGTTTTGAACATTTAAGAGAAAGTGAAGAATTAAAGTGCCCTACCTGACCTTTAAATGGTCGGTACATGATCGTGTTCTGAAAACACGGTCATTTTTTTAAAGTAACTGAAAGGACTTTTAAATTTTCATTTTTGGCTTTGAGTCACAGTACAGTACACGACTTAGGTGCACGGTCGTGTGCTGACTAGGCTAGATCATGTTACCATAATAAAGGTACACGACTTGATTACACATGCAAATCAAGTCGTGTTTCACTTGAAAAGCTCTTCTCTCCAAATTTCTCCCTTTTTCTCTAATTTTTCCACCTTTTTCAACCTGAAACTCAAAAGTTCTCCAAAAACAATAACTATATGGATAAAATTATTAACAAAAATGAAAATTAACAAAAACAAATATTAAAACCTACCAAACTAAATTGTTCCATAATTAAAAATTGAGATTGTACTAAAAATTGAAAACAAAAATAAACTTAAACAAAATGGATTTTCTTCCATTTGGAGGGCTTCTTTAGAGTCATAAATTAGACTCTTGTCTTTCTTCATTCAATTTGAGAAGAATAAAGGCACTCCTTGCCTTTGCTTTTGCCACTATTAAACCTTTCCCTCTGAAATGCTGAAATGATGGCTCCTTTGCTCTTATTCTTGTTTTTGTCATAAAAAAACTCATTAGTATCACTAATTACATTAACTGAATAACAATTCATAAAAGAAACATTAGCATCAAATTTTGGCTCTTTAAAAAGATCAATTGCCATTTTTTTCCCAAGAACTGTTATAGTCAACCGACTGTTCTTAACATCCATTATTGAGTTTGTGGTAGCCATAAAGGATCTACCCAAAAGCAAAGAATGTTTAGTAACAGGCACCCCTTGTGAGACCTCGCTCGAGAACCGGTCTGATCCACTAAAGGAATCGAAAATGCTCTTCGGGAGAAATTTCATGCAATCTGGAACCCGCTGTGAGTTTTGGAAAATTGAAATTTGTATTTTCGCTTTGTGTGACAGGGAGTCGCCACTTTAATTTTAATTATTTTAATTGGGGAAAATTAAAGAAAAATTCAATTAAGTTGACTCCAAATTATTTATTTTATTCTAATGGAAAAGCACTAATTCACGAGTGACCAAAGTGGGCTCGGGGATCAAGTTTTGGTAATAAACAATAAATTTCTTAAGTTTGGCTAAAAGAACAAAATAACTTTATGTATGCATGTATAGGAATAAAAATGTTGAATGAATAGTTGTAAATGATACAAACATTATATGAATGACAGTTATAGGGAAGAAACAGAAAGCATAATAAGATAAAGAGGATCTTTCCTCTAACCCTTATTGGGTACTAGGAAAAGTACATATATTCCTCAATTAATTTAATAGAGCAGTAAAGAACATATAAACAATAAAATAATAGAAAGGGGAAAATATTATTTAAAATATTTTGGAGTTGATTCCTTAAAGATTGACATGTTTGCGTATCCCTTTGAATGGAAATCAAACCCCACACAGTTCTTCCTTCTTGCGAAGGAGGGATTTACTCAAAAGAGGTTTAATTTGGTTTATTAATTTAATTCAGATTTTAAATTAATAAAATTTAGATCTTTTCAGATTTAGATCAAAATAAAGTGTAAGATGAATTCTAGATCTGATTTTAGAATTACATATTGTAAAAGAAAAGGATTATACATTTGCTTTTCTTGACTTTTTTTTTGCGGATGGGGCGAGCTTGACTCCGGATATGAGCTCCACTTTGGATTTAGGAACTCAAAATAAATAACAACAATTTTAAATTATTTTGGTCAGTGGAGGGATTTGAATATGTAAAAGGTGAATTTCGACAGAATTTCGGTAACAAAGAAGTGCCATTTTCGAATTTTTCCCAATTTTCTGTCCCATTTTGAAGGAAGGGAAGGTTTCTATTTATAGAGGAGGCTGACGGGGTCTAGGTGGATGCACGCTTTGCGTGCTGCGTGTCGCGCAAGCGGCGGGCCGGTCAGTTTGACCCGGTTACACTATTTTGGTCCGTTTTAGCCTATTTTTTTATCCGATTAGGACTCGGCTTGATTCTATGGATTCGTAATTGAAAACTGGTCATTTTGAGGTGCAATTTTAAGGGTTCACAACTGCCCCCTCATCAAAATTGGCTTGATTTAAAAGGCGATTCTGATGAAAGTGAACATGGGGAAAAGGGATGGAGAAAAGGAATCAAAGTGATGTCTAGGTCGGTGTTTAGACATATTTGGAAAATCTATATTCCCTGTCTATTTGGAAAAATAAAAATTATATTCCCGATCTATTTGGGTTAAAAATCCTAAGGCTGTCTTAGGATAAGTCTGTTTTAAAAGAGAAACCTTATTCAGATTTAAGGTATTGATCCTAAGGCTGTTTTAGGATAGGTCTGATTCTGAAGTTGAGATTTTGACTAGTTTGGGCAAAGAAAATTCCCCCTAGTATGAAGATGGTCTCGGTCTGAGTCTGGGTTTCATCAGAATTGATCTATCTGGTAGACAATTTTGAAGATTTGAAAATGGTCCTGTCTGATAGGATGATTGGATGGATTGGTCCTTTCTGATAGGATGATGTTCCTTTCTCTTAAGAAGAGGTGATGGTCCTTTCTAGTAGGACAAAGTGAAGGTCCTCTCTAGTAGAGGTTGATGGTTATTTCTGGTAGGAGAAGAGTGTCCTTTTTCAGGAGCTCTAATTAGCAACCTGTTTAATATAAAATGCATCTGACTATGCAAAAATCATGAATTGGATACCTTGAACCTTTGAACGGTCAATTTAGTATGAAAGTACTGATCTTTGTAGAGGAGGGTACTCCCATTTTGGAAGGATAAGGGATAATGGTTATGCCATATGAGAAAGTCAAGGTAAGGTTAGGTTTTGGCCTTGGAGGAGGTGATGCTTTGTGAAGGGATTATCGGGCCCAAGCGCAGCGGAATGGGTTGGATTGTGAAATCTCAAACACTTTAAAATTTCACAACACCTTAAGGTTTGGGTCCAATAAAACTTTCCAAGCAATCTCTTAATTAATGTGTAAAACACATATGCTAGAAAAGAAAGAACAAGGGGTAATCAAATTACCTCTTGAAGCCAAGA
>CATKHJ010201805.1:0-11548 GCA_949750685.1 Vernicia montana
TATCATAAAGCACTAGGAGGCTCATGAAAAGTGGGAAGAACTGGAGGAGTAGAAGTAGAAGCAGGGCGAACTGAACTCGACGAAGCGGGTGACGAGGCCAAACTGGTTAGAACAAACGTACACTTCGGTCTAAAACCTCAGGGAACTTAGCAGCACAAGCATCCACTGCCATATTATAAAAAGATATAGCCTTCGAGGCAGAATCCATGGCCAGTCTACTCTTGTAATCTGCAGAAGCGAGGAAGTCCTTAATGATGGTGTCCTTTTGAGTTTCAGCCTCTTTGCGAAGATACTCAGAACAATTCAACTTATCGTTAAGATCGGCGATCTGCTTCTCTGTGACTTTGAAATTTTTCATCAAATCAGAAAAATCCTTCGCCTGTTCCCCAAGGTCAGCTACCTCAGCTCGCAACCTCTCCACCTCATATCGGAGCTCTTTTATAACCTTTTGAAAATCCAGAAGTTCAGAATCCTTGCTCTTCACTTCAGCTTCGAAGTCAGCTAACTTGGCATTTAATGAGTTTAATAGACGTTCTAGCTCGTCAGATTTTTGGGTCAAGAGACCCTTGAAATGATCTTTCTCCCCTGCCAACCTAGTTGCCTCAGCTCGCGCCAGATCTAGCTCGCCCCTCTTCTTTTTCTCCTCCTCCAAGGAAGCCCATAGAGAAACGAGCTCAGAATTCAACTCCTTCACGATCTCCTTATTTTGGGAACGAAGCGAGGCAATGACCCCGCTCTGCTTACTTATTATTTCTTGATTGATAGAGAAGGACCATTGTACCACAGAGCGGTACCTTGCGAACTCAGTCAACTTCTCCCCAAATTTTTTATTTTAGCTTCGTCAGCTGAAAAGAAAAAACAAAAGCAAGTATATAAGATAAAATCGGAGGTAAAGAGGAAAAGATAAAATAGAACAACATAAATACCTCATTAAGAGTGGCTTCAGAATCCACCAAAAGCTACTCCGGTATAGCAGGTTCCAAGGCGAAGGAAGCTTCATCCATAACAGGTTCGGTGATAAACGAAGTCCCCATAACCACAACATCCTCAGAAGGAATCGAAGTCACAGGTTCAGTTGAAGGCAACTCTGATCGCACCACTTCGGCCTCAACGAATCCAAAAGAGGGGATAGCACCAGACCCTGCAACAGTAGGGACCTCGTTCAACACCAGGTCTTGCCCAGTCTCCTCTTCGCCTCTTTCTTCAATCACCGAAACGAGCCTCGCATCATTCACTGAGGCGTTGAAAAGCAAGTCGGGATTGGAAATGGAAACGGCGGCAGAAGTAGAGTACGTCTCTATAAAAGCCCAATTGAGCCACGTGTACAAAAAAGTATCTCAGCAATAAAGGAGACATGCTTCAGACATACCCTAAACTTTCGAGATTCATCAATAAATATAAAAATCTTGAAACGAAGTAAAGGGTTACAATATTAAAACCAGTTCGTCTTGAACAAGAAACCGAGCTATTTCTACCGAAGTTGTCATAAATATAAACTTCGCCGAAATAGGGGGGCCAATGATAAGGAACAAAATATACCGAACTGGGTAGTAAAGTAAGTTGGGCTCGGTCCATCATAATATATTTACAAAGCCCATTTGGTGAAGTCAAATAAAGAGCCATCTAATTCGTATCCAAGCAGGAAAATGATCAAAATGATACAGCAAGCCAATCTATATCCAAACCGGTCAAGGAAATCCATATTCAACTCTTGTAAGGATCTATCTCCTATAAATACCTCAAAATTAAACCAAACGAAAGATACATGCATTCTTGCTAACATAAACACAAGCAATACTCCAATATTATTCTCAGTCTCTTACATTGAGCCTATTCACTAACTTGACCGTCGGAGTAGCTTCGCTAGGCACCCCGCCTAGCCCACTTGACTCTTGTTTCTTCTTATAAGTCGCATCAGTTCAAGTTCAAACTCAACTAAAGGTGAACTATTCTAAACGATCTCACTTCGGTTGAAATTAGTTTCATCAATTATAATACTAAACAAACTCTTTGATTCAGCTTTAATATAGACTAGATACTAGCCTCTGAGCCCGCACTTCACGCAGTTTTTTTATAATGGAAATTGTACACATATATTAGCTTTATTAAATTGTTTTAGATGTATTTTTTGTTTTAAATCTCAACATCAACAAAACAATTGATACATGTGGTATAATTTGCTATCATGTATACAACAACTTGATATATTTTTATATACATGCAATGCACATATGAAATTATCTTGTTCTAACATTTATAGAGGGCATCAGCGATAATCATGCTAATTGTTGCTTAAAAAAAAACTAAGACATAATTTCTTCATGCCTTCAACATTCTTGTAAAGAGTTTAGAGAATGATACAACTAAGACTCCTAATATAAAATGCACGACATGAAAGTGCAACTGTGCAAGTATGAGCTATCAAGGACTGAATAAGGCTGTTAGTAGCAAGTGTGTTGCTTAATAATGTTTGAGCCTGGCACATATTCATTTTGCATTTCAGCTAACATTATGACCCATCATGGAATTAATTAATTAAAAAACAAATCAGACAATTGTGCTGGGTTCATGTCGCTCTCATCTATTATACTTTCTCATTTGAAAAGTTCTAAGCAAAATTAAGACCCTTATAATCTAAATGCCGGTTGATGCTTTAAAAAAAATAAAGAGCAGAACCATTTTTTTTTTTTTTTCATTCACTTAGTTTAAATTATTGTTGGATAAAAATTCAAAGAGTAATAAGAAATAAATATTATAAAAGAATATTTATACAAAGCAATCTCCTAGGTTCATGTAACATCCTAGAGATGCCTATTATATTTAGACATGAATTTAATATGAAACCCTAAGTAAATTAATGAGTTATAAAAAATAGATGGGACAAGATGCAAATATACCCCTAGTGTTTAGTTAAAAGTGCAAATCAACACTTAATATTTTTCGATGCACGGATATGCCCCTAACGTTAAAAAAATGAGTCAACGCACCTCTTCTCTATATTATCTTCATTATATCTCTCTCCACACTTTTTTTTTTTAATTTTTTTCTTTTTTGTCATTCCTTTATCTTTGTTTTTTTTTTTTAACTTGTATTTTACATTTACTTACAAAATATTTGTATTTGTATATACATATAATTTGACTTTTTTCCATTTATTTTGTATTTATAAGTTTATATAATGATAGTTGTAATTATTAATAAAATTTAATTATATTATTAGAATATATGATAAAAATTTATAAATAATTAATTATGATATTGAATAAATACACTCTAAAATTTTTCTATAAAATATAATAAAGTGAAAATAAATTAATCACGTAACTAATTTTTATCAAAAGTTGTTTAGAAATTTTTTTATCATTTTTCAAATAATTTTTTAAAAAATAAAACTAGTTATCTCACTAATTTATTTTCACGTTATTATGTTTTTTAAAAAAAAAAATTTAGAATGTACTTATTCAATATCACAATTAATTATTTTTAAAATTTTATCATATATTCTAATAATATAATCAAATTTTATTAATAATTACAACTATCATTATATAAACTTATAAATAAAAAAAAATGGAAAAAGTCAAATTATATGTATATACACACACAAATATTTTGTAGATAAATGTAAAATACAAGTTAAAAAAAAAAAAGCAAAGATAAAAGAAGGATAAAAAAGAGAAAAAAAAAAGTGTGGAGAGAAAGATAATGGAGATAACAGAGAGAAGAGGCGTGTTGGCCAATTTTTGTAATGTTAGGAGCATATCCGTACCTCGAAAAATATTAAGTGTTGATTTGCATTTTTAGCCAAAAATTAGGGGTATATTTGCATCTTGTCACAAATTAGATTGGAAAAAGGAACTTAAAAGATCTTTAATTGATTATAGAAATCTAAAATTTAATATAAGTGAAATAAAGAGGAAACATTAGAATAATTAGATGAATGAAGTAAAATAATTAATTTATACTGATAAGAGTAAAGGTGACCTTAGATAGAAGATTGATGAAGTTTAGAGTTTATAGGTAAGAATTGAGGGATTAAATAGGAAATTGTGTTATTGGTAAGTGGAAGTGGGACACATGTTAACTAAGAGCATCCCCAACAATACTCTTAGTCTCACTCTCTATTATAATATAAACAATTCAATTCTCTATTTTAATTTGTCTTGAAAATTGTGCATACTCCGACAACACGCTCTATTTCACTCCCTATATAATTTTTTATTAATAAAATTATTTAAGAAAAAAATAATAAGAAAATATAATAAGAAAGAAGTAAATAAAAAAAAGAAAGAGAAATAATAAAAAATTCCTTAAGAGCTATTTTCTCCCTCCTTAAGTTTAAAGAGAGAGATTGTGACTCTTAAAAAATTTTAAGGAATGAGGAGTTTTGAGGAGGCTCTTAGAGATGTAATAATTAGGCATGTTCTTTAAAATAAAGAAGTTGAGCTTACTTAAGAGGCTATTGGGAATGCTCTAATGATTGTCTAAACAAATGTCTACAAAGAAAGAAAACTAAGAAGGCGGCCATTTTACTTCTTCATTTTCGGCCAACATTCTTCTCCACCATAAACTCTTTCTTTTTCCTTTCCATCTTGAATTCTTTAAGGAAAGCTTAATCAAATCTTCATAATAGTTAAAATTAAAGATGAATGGGAGGATTCTTATAGCTTGGGTAGCATGAGAAAGATAGAGTTTGATCTCTTTTGGATAGATAGCTTCTTGGTTCATCTATAAAGGTAAGAACCTTAAACCCAATCTTCCAATTGAGTTATTATAAGTCAATTACTTAGAAATTTAGTGGAATGAATTAATTATAGGAAGACTCATAAGATTATATGTTAAGAGATTGAATGCATGAAACCCTAGAACTTGGGAGAAAGGGGAAATCATGTAAGAATAGTTAGGAATTTATGCTATAATGGTTGATGAATGCAAATCATGCTTAAGCCCACTTATATGTTATTAAGAGAGTGAAATGGGATGATTTTGTGACTGAAATAACATGGCTGTAAAATTAGAATTTGGAAAAGTGTTCAACATAAAAGTTGTAGATATATGTGTGTTGTTTATGCTTGTGAAAGGATTTTATTAAATTCTAAGTGTATTAAAATTTATAGTGATTTAGTTAAGGCTGTCCTGCTGGTAAGCACTTGAAAACCTGTGACTTTGAGCATCATTTTTAATGATCTTAGAGACAGATTTATGCAAAGTGTTCAACATAAAAAAAAAATGTTCATTTATGTCTCATCTAATTGTTTGTAAAACAGTTTTTCAATTGGAGTTGTGTGTATAAAATTATTCATGACTGAATGGGAACTGCCAGGAGTGGACTATGCGCAGAAACAGGACTAGATTCAATTTGGTGTTGCAAATTGGTTACTATATATTTTGGGCTAAATTTTGGATATGTTGTAGACTTATATGTATAATTTCAGTAGAAACCAAAATCAGGGCAATTGGATAAGTATAGAGAAATTTATATAGTTACAGGTCCAGCATGCCTGATAGTTAAATTGAGAATTTTAGGTTGATTTAAAAATAGATTTTGACATTTTAAGTTTACTATAATGTAAGGTATGGTGCTTATATATTTATATTATATGTTTTCCATTTCTAGCTCCTAGAGGAGATCAAGGATGTTGTGGTGTAGACGGAGACCACACTTTTGCCTATTGCAAAGAAAGCTAAGCTAGAAGTCTCTTTTTAGTGTTAATAGTCAAGGTGATTAAGAAATATACTATTATACTTGTGTTTTGATTGCCAAAAAGGCTATTAGCCTTCCTTCTTCTTATACATGCAAAAAATTGATTCTAAATGATTATGAGCTATACTACTTGTTATATTTTCCATGATTATATTGCCATATTTGATATTGGCCTATGAGATATGTTAAATTTATTATTGTAGTATTGTAGCCTTTTCATTGCACTAATTAAACCTTGATTAATTTATATTTATGTGATTCATGATCCTACTTGCTATGAGTATGTGAATGATAGAAATACCCGACTGATGAATGGTGGAAATACATCAGCTATGTACACATAGACCCAATGGATGGGATATAACATCCTAAGACCCTATCCAGGAGGGGGTAAAGGTCCTAGAGGCTTGATCCATCTCATGACTATATTGAGTATGCCCGAAATATGACCTCTACTCCATTGTAATTTTGTAGTACTCCCAATTTCTGTCATGAACTCTATTTGATATGTAACCACTATTGTTAATCTTTCTATATTCTGTGATATCTATTTTTGACGTTGAACTTGTAAATGCTATTGATATTGAGTTATCCTTCTCATTGATATTATTAGTTGAACCAAGAACTATTCTTGTGAGCTAGCCTTGAAACACCTAGCTTCACAAATATGGTAGTATATTATTTTACTCATTGAGTTATACTCACATGTTTGTGGTTTAAAATTTTTAGGTTTAAGCTAGAAAGAGGTGGTTCCAAAGGCTTCTTTTTCCCCAAATTGGAACCTTCAATATCATTGTAAAGATCTTTCATTTTGGAATTGTAATTATGGCACTCTAGTTGCTCCATGATTAGAGGTTTTAGTATTTGTATGTTTATATGGATAAATGCTTAAATGTCATGATGGTTAAAATATATATGTGTGTATATTGTAAGCAAGATGATGTATTTTGTGATATAAATTATATATTTATCAAGTCTTGAGATATTGTATGAGTTTGCATATACGATTGATGATCATGGGAGTTTGAAAATTGATTTCATTGGAGTGAAATTGAGGTTGGATTAGAAGTGTTTATGTTTTTAGGTTATGATCTTGGGGTATTAGTCCAGTTTTCAACTGATACCATACTAGTTTTTAATTTATAGATGTGTATATTCATAGGTTCTAAAGGTGTTTGGTAGCCTTAAATTTACCCATACTCTAGAACTGTCACATTTTAGAAGTTGGAATGTGACAAAAGATCTTATTATATGATAATTCTAAGCAATTTTTACTTATCAGTTGGAATAATAAGTTGTATTTGCTTCATTCAATTAATAGCTTCAATGTAATAATTGACAATCTTATTCCACTCCATGTCTTTAAATGCAGTCAGTATTTTCCTGAAACAATTTTTCCATGATTAATAAAAGCATAATAGAATTTTATGCATTTTTTTCCCCTCAATGTATAATGGCAGAGCTTCCAATAGTTGATCATAATAAGGCACTTCATTGCACCTTACAAAAGACTTTAAAAACAAAGGGATCCAAAATAATCATGCAATTAGAGAGTGTGAGAGGTGATAATGATCATTAGAAATCTAAATGTAGCAGCTTTCACAAAACCCATCTCAAAAATCTATTAAATATACCGTAAGTATTGTTGATTTTCTTGATTTTATCCTTGATTTAACTTATACTTTATTTGTTGGCTGCTGATAATTCTTTCTCCTTAATCCATTGATTAGGCATTTAATAAGAAGACAATAGATGACATTTGAAGATGAGAGGAGATGAATGACTTGCAATGATAACAAACAATAACAATTGAAGTCCAGAAAATTCATAGTGACATTTTAACAAACACCCAAAATGCATCATTCTACATTCTAATAAATTATGAACAAAAACTGCAATGACAAGCAGGAAAATTGACTGACCTTGATTCAATGATAATTAGAGAGAGGCAACGTCACAATCACTGCTCTAAAACTTAAAACCTCCTCAATGATGATCATAGATGAACAATATTTTTGAATGCATTACCTCAATCTGACATTCCTCCCCATCTTAATTCTAATTTATAATGCAATCCATTATTTCATAATAACACCAAAATAGAGAAACTGATTCTTCAAATGTTACTAATAAAGGAAAATAAAGCGCCAACAAAATTAATTTCTATGCAAGAGAAACCGCTGGAAAACACTAAATGGAGATTTGATAGGTAAAGGGGAATGAAGAGACTGAGAATTGAAAAAAGCGAAAAGGTTAGGGATTTGTTTTTCTTCCAGCGGTTGCAAGCTTACAACTCTAAAATGGCAAGGTTTTTATTCCAAATGACGTGGATTAACCACACAATAGATAAAGACTTTGCAGATTAATAAGCCTAACCACGTAAGGAGAAGCTCATTCTCTGAGTTTCTGCCTTACTATATTATATAGTATATAGATACTAGATTAAATAAAATGATGGAAAACCAAAATTTTTTAGTGTAAAATTACCAAATTTTAGTCATTTTTTGTATTTCACGTTAAAATTTTTTCTCAAATATATAAAATTTGACTAAATTATATATATATATATATATATATATAATTTTATTTTATTATAAATTATAGTATAAGAAATTTGTTCCCTCTAAAAAAAAATTCTGACTCATTAGCGATTATATATCCGTGCTTGCTGTGGTTTATTATATTTATTTATGGGACAAGGTATAAAAAACTCCTTAAGTTTGGTCTAAGGAGCAAATATGCCCCTAAATTTTTTTTTAAAACAAATAACTTGTAAAATATCTTTTTTGAGTCATTTAAGCACTCTATCTAATAGAGATTTAACACCATTTGAAACACTTATTTTTTATATTAAAATAATATTTTTTATTTTAAAATAATAAAAAAATTAAAATTCAAGAACACATATTCATCATTCATCTCCCTCGAAATCCATTGAAATTAAAATTAAAATAAATTCAATTTCTGTAATTTTTTTAATATTCAAAACACCAAATCACCAATTTACAGAAACCCTAATTAATCAAAATTCTCAAATCCTAATCTCATTTGAAAAATTTTCCAATAATAGATTTCAATTTCAATTTTTTTTTTCCTCCCAAAACATAGCCATGTATATGTGTTTAACATAGAAGCACATATCTAATTATTGAGTTTAAATGATCAAAAAAGACATTTTATAAGTTATTTGTTAAAAAAAAATTGAGAGGTATATTTGCTCCGGAACTAAACTTAAGAGCTTTTTATACCTTATCCCTTTATTTATTTTAATTTTTATATTATATATATGATTAATTCTAAATTAAATATTTGACTACAAAGTTACACATAAATTAAATAGGTGTAATTTTTTAATTTGTGTTATTAAGGATTTCACATGAAAAGTACTACACTTATTTTTAAATATAATTCTTATAAAAATTAATTAAAGTATAAATTTAAATATATTTGAGAAAGTGAATTAGAGAATAAAATCAATATAAAAATTCACTTTAAAATAATAGCTTTCTTACTGTAAAACAAATAAAATTAATGTTTTGGAAAAAATTGAATCAAGTTTCATTTTTTTTTTTTACAAAAATATATTTTTTTTTTTTTGAGAACCACAAAAATTAAAAGTTAATACGAACGTAATATAACAACCACCTAACAAACCTCATTAAATCAATTACTACACTATGCAAAATTTCCCACTAACCCACTAGTCCAATTATCAGTGAAAATGTCAATTAGACCTCATTTCATTTAGTAGATCACAAATAGTCCTTCTAACTCAAAAGATGTTTGATTTTTCAAAATAAAGAAAGTGAGAGAAAGCAATGACCTTTAAAGTAAAAAAATCACATCTGGAACAGGAATTAAAAGATAAACTGTTGTTTTAGATGAAACATGAATGGAAAAAAAGTAAAACAAATGCAACCAAGAACCCATAACTCAAATGGAAACAAATTATTAAAGAGAACCAGAAATAGCTTAATTGATGGTGGAACTAAAAAGGGCAATGAAAGCTGAGAATGAGTAATAATTTAAGGACTTAAAGGGCCACAAAAAACAAAAAATTGAAATTCACAATACATCAAAATAATCTGAAATTAATCGAGGGAAAGAAAGTATAATATAGACATGCAGTGACAGAGAGAAAACCCAAAAAGTCATGGTTAATTTACTAAATTAATGTATTTAAAAAAAAATTCTAAATTTAGGGCATTTGTAAAGTAATTTTCAAATTAGGAGTTTTTTGGTTGAAAAGTTAAAAACACTAAAATTTTTTGTAGAAATGGCTGGCTAAAAAATTTATCACCATAAATTTTAGCAAAAACTTATAAAATGACAAAAAAAAGTAGCGGAAAGTGCAAAACATTATAGATTTATTGTTTATGCCAAATGATTTTGCTTTCCACCATTTTTTTTCCTTTATTTATAAAAAATTTCTCAAATTCCGCCACAATTTAGTGGTGATTATTATTTCCGCCATATCAAAAATGTGATGTCCTTTTTTTTTTTGCTTTCCGTCATTTTTTTCGTTATTTACCTAATATTATGGCCATAGTCGGTGGCTGATAAGTGTGAACTCTCATTTTAGCACCTCCAGAAATAATTTTGAACTCACATAAATGATCAGAATATTTTTCTATCCAAACTGACACATTTTCAATCATGACCGAACCACTTGTACCAGACAGTATTTTCTCAAGACTGACCGAACTTTCCTCAAAGTAGACTGCCAAATCACCCCAAAAATATTTCTAAACCAATCAGAGCTGATCAAAATATTTTTCTATCCAAACTGACATTTTTTCCAAACCTGACCGGACCTCCTGTGCCAGACAGCCTTTTTCTAAAACTGATGGAACCTCTCCCAAAACCGACTGCCAATATGTCCGATAATTAATTTCGGATCCATCAACACTGACCGGTAATTTTTCAGACTTCAGGATATCCCAGAACTGACCCGAAAGATCCGAAAACCGACCAGATTTCTTGAAAACTAACTTGAAAAATTCGAAAATTGACCTGGGTGTCCCGAAAATCAAGAATCAGCTCAGCCGGGCTGACAGCTCGGCCCGCTGCCGGCAGGCCCGGCGGCTCCGCCGGGGAGCCGTACTCTGCCGCCGGTGCCTCGGGCGACGTGCCCATACCTTGTACCCCAAAATTACCCTTTTGCCCTTTTTTTTTGTGAAATTTTGAAATTACCCCTCTTTTTTTTTTCTGCTTTTTAGGCCTTTTTTAGTCTTTTTCCACCCCATTTTTTCCTATAAATACCTCACTCAATTTCACTTCTAAACACACCTCAAGCATTTGTCGATTTGCTATCCACTTGCTTCCTCTCTCTCTCTCTTTCTCTAATTAGCTTTTACTATCTCTAATTAATTAGTTAGTTAATTAAAAATTAATTTTAATTAACTAATTAATTTTTTTTAAAATTCTCATCCACTCTCAATTAATTAATTAATTAAAAATTAATTTTAATTAATTAATTAATCTTTTTTTAAAAATTAAATTTTCACTCAAATTGATTAATTAATCATTTTAATTAATCATTTTAATTAATTAATCTTTTTAATTAATTAAAGTTTGAGCAATCAAAAACTCTTTTTTTCAAAATCATCTCATTTTCCGAAACCAAACTCCGCTCCGGTAAAACCACTCTCTCACCACTCAAACCCATCAAGAAGGTATAATCTCTTACCCTCACTCAAATCTCAAATCAAACCAAACCAATCAAATCTGACTGATTTCTAAACCCCCCTTCCACCTCATAGTGGAACGAACTACGCGGGTTTTGATCCCCATTTAATGGGATACGTAGGCACGCTTGGAATCTAAAATCCAAACCTCAAATCC
>CATKHJ010201819.1:0-22351 GCA_949750685.1 Vernicia montana
AATGAATAGAGTGTTCAAGCCTTTCTTGGATAAATTTGTGATAGTCTTCATCGATGATATCCTCATTTATTCCAAGAACAAAGAAGAACACAAAGAACATTTGAGAATCGCTTTGCAAACATTGAGGGAGCACAAATTGTACATAGGCTAAACTCGGAGGAAGAGCTAGCCTATAGAATACATTGCTAATTCGGTCTAATATCTCAAATGGCCTAATGTACCTTGGAGAAAGTTTGCCTTTCTTTCCAAACCTCATCACACCTTTCATAGGATATATTTTTAAGAAGACATGATCTCCTATAGAAAAGTTGACATCCTTTCGCTTTGGATCCGCATAGTTCTTTTATCTGCTAAAGGTTGTCTTCAATCTTTCTCTGATGATTGGCACTTTCTCTAAAGTTTCCTTAATCAAATTCGGTCCCTCAACATGTTTGTCACCAACTTCCATCCAACTTACCAGTGATTTGCACTTCCGACCATACAATACTTCATACGGTGCCATGCCAATGGTGGAATGATAACTATTATTATAAGCAAATTCTATCAAAGGTAGGTACTTGTCCCAATTCCCACCAAAGTCAAGCACACACATGCGTAACATGTCTTCTAATGTTTGTATGGTTCGTTCAGATTGTCCATCCATTTGTGGATGAAAAACAGTGCTAAAGATGTGAATTAAATACCTCTATTCGAGATGATGGACATTGGCACTCCATGTAAACTCACTATTTTTTCCAAATACAACTGAGCATACTGAGCTTCCGTGTAGGTGGTCTTCACTTCTAGAAAATGGGATGACTTGGTTAATCTATCCATAATCACCCAAACAGAATCATAACCCCTCGAAGTCCTTGGTAATCCGACTACAAAGTCCATTGTGATACGCTCCTATTTTCATTTTGGCAATTGAATCTCTTACAGAAGACCTGAAGGTTTCTGATGCTCGAACTTGACTTGTTGACATGTCAAGCAAGAAGATACAAAGGTAGCTACATCCTTCTTCATACCAGGCCACCAATAACAATCTTTCAAGTCATGATACATCTTGGTTGAACCTGGATGAATACTATATGGAGCTTGATGCGCTTCTTTCATTATCCTTTCTCTAAGTCCATCCACATTGCGTACATATAACCAATTTTCATGCATCAGTACATCGTCTTTCAATTGGAACTCTACTGCTTGGCTTGCTCGAACTTCTTTCTTTAGTTTAACCAGTGAAGGATCACTGTCTTGCAATGACTTTATCTCATCAATCAACATAGGCCTCACTTGAAAATGTGCCATAAGTACTTGAGATTCAGAAATCTCCAATCGCAATCCCTTGTTGAACAATTTTTTCAACTCTTTAACCAATTGCCCCTTTGATACTGCAATATGAGATAGGCTTCCCATTGATTTCTGACTCAAAGCATCCGCTACCACATTAGCTTTGTTTGGATGATAATGAATCTGACAGTCAAAATCTTTTAGCAACTCTACTCATCTTCTTTGCCTTAGATTCAAATCTCTTTGTCTTAAGATGTACTAAAGACTCTTTTGATTGGTGTAAATTTCACACTTCTCACCATAAAGATAATGCCTCTATATCTTGAGAGCAAAGATCACCGCTGCCATTTCTAAGTCATGTGTGGGGTAATTCATTTTATGCTTCTTCAACTGTCTCGAAGCATATGAAATCACCTTCCCGTGCTGCATAAGAACATATCCCAATCCTACTCTTGAAGCATCGCAATAGTTTGCAAACCCACCTATTCCTTCTAGTAATGCAAGTATTAGAGCTGTAGTAAGACAAGTCTTGAGCTGTTGAAAGCTCTTTTCACAATCATCATCCTAAGTAAACTTCACTTTCTTCCTAGTTAACTTGGTCATTGGCGAGGCTATCTTAGAGAAATCTTTGACAAATCTCCTATAATAACTGGCCAAACCAAGGAAACTACGGACCTCTATCACAATTGTCAGTCTAGGCCAACTTGACACTGCTTCAATCTTCTTTGGATCAATTTTAATTCCATCCTTGCTAACTACATGCCCTAAGAAGCACACATGATCAAGCCAAAATTCACACTTTGATAGTTTGGCATACAATTGGTGCTCTCTTAGAGTTTGCAATGCAATTCTCAAATACTCTTCATGCTCTTATTTATTCTTGGAGTAAATAAGGATATCATCGATGAAAACTATCACAAATTTATCCAAGAAAGGCTTGAACACTCGATTCATCAAATCCATAAAGGCCGCAGGAGCATTGGTTAAGCCGAAAGGCAACACCGTGAACTTATAATGGCTATGCCTCATCCTAAAGGCAGTTTTGCAAATGTCCTCATTCTTGATTTTGAGCTGATGATAGCCCGATCTGAGGTCAATCTTGGAGAAATAACTTTCCCCTTGTAACTGATCAAACAAGTCATCAATCCTTGGCAAAGGATATTTGTTCTTGATAGTTAACTTGTTCAACTACTGATAGTCGATGCAAAGTCTCATAGAACCATCCTTCTTCTTCACAAAGAGGATTGGTGCATCCCAAGGAAAACTACTTGGCCTAATGAATCCCTTGTCTAGCAAATCTTACAATTGTGCTTTCGACTCTTTTAATTTTATGGGTGCCATTTGGTAAGGAGGGATAGACATTAATTGTGCGCCTAGAAGAAGTTCAATATTGAACTCAATCTCCCTCTCCGGTGGCAATTCATCAGGAAACACATCAGAAAACTCACTGACTACCGGTACTTGATGAACCACAGTAGGAGTGTTCTGTGTGTCCACGACATGTACCAAATATCCCTTACATCCCTTCCTTAATAATCTTCTTGCTCCAATAACAGATATGAGATTAGAAGGAACATCACTTTTATCTCCTTGATACATGAATACATATTGCCTTTCCTTCTTAAACTCTATCTTCTTTTCATGGAAATCAATATGTGCATGGTGCTAGGATAGCCAATCTATGCTAAGAATCGCATCGAATTCTAGTACTTCTAGTTCGATCAATTCACTCGGAAGCTTTCTCCCATCAATCTCTACTACACATGTAGAATACACATGATGCACATCTATGACTTCACCTAGGGGAGTAGATACTTCTAGAGGAACTTGCATTCTCTCTATTCTTTCCTATCTTCCTTGCAAAACATGGTGACACAAAGGAATGTGTGGCATTAGAATCAAATAAGACCCGTGCATGCATGCCTTGGATAGGAATAATACCTGTCACTATAGTGTTTGCTGCTCTGACTTCTTGCTGGTTCACTACATAAACCCATCCTTTTCCTTTTCCTGCTGTAGTGGGTCTTGTACCAGATGATAGGCCTGTTTCCCTTTCATGGCCATAAGAACCCCTTGCTTATGGTCTAGCCATCTGAACTGTGGGCTGTGAGACTGCAGGCATATTGTACTGTCCTTTCCTTTCAGGACAATCCTTAATGTAGTGACCCATCTGACCACAAGCTAGACATGCACCAGAGGCAAACCTGCAAGTACCAGCATGTTTCTTCCCACATTCATAACAAGTAGGATTCGTGAAATCCTGATATCAAGTTCATGGTGCACTATAGCTCACTGGTGCTGAAGCCACAAAAGTACTATGGGTTTGGCCTCTACCTTGGCCTCCCCCTCTTGGTAGGCTATTCACCATAGATGAAACTGGAGCTTTAGATACTTGGACTTGCACATTGTTTCCCCCTTGTCTACCCTGATTGCCTTGTCCCTTGTTCTTGTTCTTATTTTTCTGTTCCCTCTCTACCATTGTAGCTCTCTCTGTCTTGTGCCTAGTCTCTATCATTTTGGCTTTATCAATCAATTTAGCCAAAGTAAGGAATTCCATTGAAAGAAAAGCATTATACAGTGGAGTGATCAATCCCATCCTGAGCCTCTCCACTTTACTTGCTTTTGTAGAAACTATGTAAGGAGCAAACTTGCTAAGACTGTTAAACTCCTTAGCATATTGAAAAATAGTCATTCTAGGCTTCTGTCTTAATTACTCAAACTGTAGAGCCCTATTCTACCATTCCCCTTCAGCTAGGAACTGATCTATGAGCTCTTATTTGAATGTAGCCTATGTAGGAGGATTCTCACTGTATACTCTTTCTTCCACATCTCTTAAATACCATTGCCATGCTTTTTTGTCTAATTGGAGACCTACCAATTCTATTACTCTTTCATCTGAACAGGGCAATCTATGGACTAGATTGTCCATCTTCTCAAGAAATTCTTGAGGTTCCTTACCATCTTCACCAGCGAATTCTGGAGGCTTAAGTCTCTTAAAATCTTGGATGGAGACCCCACTATCATCAAGTACTCTTCTCTCCCCTTTATCTGGTATAGGTACTAGTGGAGGAGGAGGAGCCCTAGCCTCCCTAGGTGCCCTAGGTACAACTGGTAGAGGCGAAGGAGGTTGTGGAACTTGTTGAGCTTCCCTCAAAGCTTAATTTTACTCCCTCAATTACCTTATCTCTTCTCTTAAGAGTTTGATGGCATCCATTGGAGAAGGTGGTACATAATCATCTTTATCATGTTATACCCTTCTTCTTTGATTCCTAGGTAGTTCTTCATGAATAGATGCAACATCGGATACCGCTCTCCTTCCAGGACGAAGTGGTCCCCTACGAAGAGGAGGGTGTCCCCTTATTGGTGGCATTTATACGATAACATATATACTCATATAAGAATTCTTAACACATAAGGATAACGCGAAATTACATATAACGATGACTTCAATTGACATGAGGAATTTCCTATGCTTCATGGTAATTTTTATACTATACAATTCTTATAGTTTATTTATGTCTAATTTAGACTTTAACTAATGCTCTGATACCAAACTTATCACGACCTGACTTTCGAGCCGCGAAGATTCAAGGGCATGGGTAAGCTTAAGGCCACCGAAAACCCATAGGAACCTTACCAATCAATCATCTATAATGATATCATGCAATCCAATTACATACAATCTCCCAAGATCTAAACTACACAATCATGCTAATCCATTATCATTAATAACATTCTTGATTCATATATTCATCAATAGTCATATCTTAGTTCATCTTACTTATCATATCATTCATAGGTCATTGCCTTAAAGGCCAAAAGGATACCATTCATTACATTTACCATGAAACATCTAAATGTTGACATTATCATTTTTACAAATAACAAATATAAGAAATGGAGCTTTACATTAACCACTTAAGTTTCCGAGGTAGAAGAAGAATGCCTTAAAAACCGAACTGATAAACTATAGCTCACCTGTAAAAATAGAATCACTAATGAGATAAAGCAGTGAGTAATGATTATACTACCATACTTATGAGGCTTGGTGATTTAAGGATAGCTCACAAGAAAAGTTCATGGTTCATACAATAACAATAGTTCATAGGGTTCATTCATTATGTACATGTCATATTTAGCAGAAATAGTAATAACATGAATAGAGGTCCATAAGTCTTAACGTTCTCTATGAGAATGAGTATTTGCCAATAGGCGTTATCGAGAACTGAGACATAGAACAAATTCAATCATGAACATTAGAGGTAGAGGCTCTTCTTAATGGAGCATACCCTCAATCTCTGTGCAAGATTGATCATATCTCACGGTTAGGATGACAAGCCCTTCCTAGCTAGGACTTGGATACTTTACTCTATCCAATGGAGTACATTGTGCACAATGCCTGATGTCTTGCCCCACATCAGAGTTGGTGTTTTCCGCTCTAGGGTCATGGTCACAGAAATTTATACACAAGGGATCATGAATCATAGGTCATTATCATGCATTGGTTCTTAGAGGATCATGTCTTAGTTATACAATAAACATGTCTTGGTTCAATCATGGTTCTTAGATACAATGAAATTAATATCACAATAAGGATATTTAATAATGGTCAATAAACATTTGGTAGTTCATGAAAAATTAGGCATTTATACCCTATGGTTCAAAGCACAATCATAATAGTATAATTATCACTCACCTTAACAATGCAATTTCCAAAATAGCTTGCAATCAATCTCTATAGCAAACAAATATGATATTCACATCCTCCATCATCATCATCTCTTCTATCTTTATGAGGAGCTACACATACCCAACCATAGAAATAACAATTAAACATATATACCATCACCTTAACTGAAATAACAATGCTAATAATGCTAACTCATTTTAGTCTTACCATAACCTTAAGCCCAATTGAAGAAATTGAAAGGAAATGGAAGAAAACACATAAACCCTAACTTACCTTGACTTAGAATGTTTGAACAAATGAAGAGGAAGTGGATTTCTGAATCCAAGATCCTCTTAATGAAGCAATAAATGAACTGCCTTGAAGTTAGAAGGAGTAGATTTCAAGGATTTTGAAAGAAAATATGTTTAGAGAGCTTAGAAAATCGTGTGAAATGAATTTTTGGGCTTTAAATTCTTATATAGGGTTGTTCTCCCGATTCTATCCCCGATGAGAGTCGCAGTCGCGAAATGCAAGTAGCGATCGCGATTCTCATGTCGCGGTCGCAATATGGTTGTCACGGTCGCTACTCAGTACTGTTTATGTGACTATTCACACTTCTCTCAACCATCTTATCAAATTAGACAGAAGGGTTCACGGTCACCATCGTGCCCACGATCGCGATCGCGATGTGCTTGTCGCGGTCGCGCCTTCCTTGTTGCTATCGCGACTTACACTCTGCAACCATTCTTTATGCAATTCAAACCTCTAAGTCCAATTCTCAAATCTAATCAATCTAACCTATCAATACACATGATATAATAATTGTAAATCATTCATATAGTCAATGAGAAGTTCATACATGTACAGTCGGGGTATTACAACTTTGAACTCTTATACATATACTTGTGAACGAGACAATGTACATATGAACATATGTATCAATAGACTCTTAATGTCAACAATTAGAGGCAAATAAATGTTTTACCATGTACAAGTGAATATATAAGGCAAAAAACATGTGAACATAAATTTGTGAACAATTGGAACAATGAACATATGAAGTTATGAATAAGTAAACAATTGAAACAATATAACGTATGACACATTTGATGACATGGATCAATATATGATTTAGCAGAAATCAACTAGTTTGGAGCGGTGGGCTCTTCTCATGAAATAAATATAATTAGGAGCAGAGGCTATATTGTGCATTACTCCTCTCATAGCATGAAAGATCATAAAATTGATCAGGTTTTATGGCTAGGATCATGACCCCTCCTAGCTAGGGCTCGGATGCATGGACCCTATTCACAGGTTTTCCCGTGTGCACACAGTCTGATATATTACCTACATTAGTTCGGGATTTCTACTTTAAGACTCGAAATTTCTCATATCAATAGTCAAATGACATATCAAATACAATATCACATAATGCCTATATAAATGGACTTTAAAGAATTAATACATCTCATTTAGAGATATCATGAAACTTGTAACAATGATAACAATGATTAATTTATAAAAGTTTCAATAACATGACTCATGGAGTTCAATGAACATATTTAGAATCTTAATAACATATGTAGAATTCTCATTAGTCAAATGAAGAGGGAGTTTTCAATGGTCATATCATATAAAACTTGATAAATTCACATGGAACATGGAACATATCAATAAGCAAATGGGAAATATCAATTAATTCAAATGACATCACTTAGAACACATCAATGAATAGTAATTGACTGGCAAATAATGGGTAGATCCAAAAATTTAGGGTTTCACATCAAGGTGGTTTACCAAGAACAATGTTCAAGAGTTCAAAACACAATAAATAATAATATATTTTGCACTCACCTTTACTTGATACACCTTCCAATCACATTCATATCACCTTTACCATGCAATATAGCTCACCACCTTCTTGATTCACTTGCCTACACATGATTTCCAATTCAACATATTAATTATACTTCATATAACCTTAACCATTTAACATACTTTCTTCAATTCTAACTATAGATAATCAATTCTTAACTCTAGTAGCATTTGTCTCTTTATCATTAACAATAGATTTAATTCTAGGGTTTACTCATTTTAGGGTTTCTATGAATTTAACTCATCTCTTGCATTTAATTCCATAAACATCATCCATTAAACTCATAACTTACTATTAAACCCTTTAAATCTTCAACTTAGATCTCTTGGGTCATGATTAAGATGCATTAATCTTAGTCTATATCATTTATGAGAGGTGGGTAAAGAGTATTTCTATCTTCTCTATTGATGGTTGGGGCTGAAGAAGTGATAAATGAACATTTTTGGGCTAAATTTCCTTTTATAACGTGAGCTGAAAATTTTGTTCCTGATAAAAGTGACGACCATGAATACAAAGTTCACCGCTATGAATTTAAAGTTCACCGCCTTGAATCTAAAGTTCACCGCAGTGAACTTCATCCAGTAGCTACACCTTTAAAGTTTATCCTGACCTTCTTACACTTATTTTGAAATAACTTTGGCTACGCTTATTCAAATGACTTGATTTATTTTTCTACTTAAACTAGACACATAAAAATCCAACATATCCAAAATGTAGCTCAAAATATTCACTAAAAAATTTATGGTAAATTTTCAAACCTTGTCCTGTATCTGTGTAAGCTCAATCTAAACAGTCTTCACAATCTTTACTATAATTCATAACATATACATCCAATTGAAAAAAATGATTTACTATCATTTAGTTTACACATAAATAAACATTTTCCATGTTTTACACTTTGTCCAATTTAGCTTCTAAAGTCATCAAAGTAAATGCACAATCTCAGACTTCCTACCGAAATAGCAATATGAGTCAGTCCTAATCCAAGAACAATATGTCCTCACACACATTATATTTTGCAAAATTGATTTTTGCAAATTTAGATGAGATAGAAATCTATAATTTTTATGTTTGTACTTCCCTTAATTCTCTCTTTAAGTCCATGAAAATGTAGGTGTAAGTTTCTGACCTAATAACAGGATCACATGAATTCTGAACTTAATACTTCCAATTTAAGTTTCTTTCATAATTCTAATCAATTATACTCACTTATCCATCATAACATTTGGTGTCCATTTAGCTTGAATACGAAAAATTTATATACAATCTCATAACATGGTACTTAACATACATTACTCATTTATTCTCTTTGTGTGTAAGATCGACATGAAGTTGGAGTATTACAGTTGGGCTTCACACCTTGGTTCACGCTAAGGGCACGTGGATGAGTTTTCCAGGTTCCTTTATTTTGGGCCCCCAATCCATTTTTTTTTCAGCCCATTAAGTTTTCTTCAGCCCCAATCTCCCCTAAATTATTTTTTAATGTTGGGAGAGATTAGAATCCCCAATTTAAGGGATTGATTGAGCAAGCAACCCAAAATTTAGGCAAAAAATCATTTTTTCAAAATAGAAAACTTTGGAGCCAAAAATCATATAAAATCAAATTATTTCATAAACCAAAAGAGGGGGCTTGGATCTAAAAAGAACCCTAATTTTTTCCAAGAACACAGAAACCCTAAACTCTCAATTTTTCAACTAATCAAATCACCCAAAACCAAAGGAAAAGCTTCTGAACTCTGTTAAGAAATATAGGGTTATTTTATTTTATTATTTATTAAGGGTAGAATAGTCTTTTCAATTTCCTTGATTTAGCCTATATATAGTCCATTTATATTTAGGTTAAATAATTCTTTTTTGTATTCCTTCTTTATGATGTATATTTAGGTTAAATAATTCTTTTTTGTATTCATTCTTTATGATGCATTATCAATGAAACCCTAACCTCTTCTTTTTCTGATTTCGTATTTCTCTTTTATCTCTTTGAATTGTTTAACAAACTCCACCTTCAAGGAATTAAGGTATGCAATGGATGTAAACTTGAGGGTTTAATCCTCCCAATAGCCTCTAATTCCCATTGCTCAATCCTTAAATGGATTTGCTGTAGCCAAGGGATAGGCTTGTAGTGGAGGATTCATTTTATTTTGATTTATTTAGTTATTCTTTAATATTTTCATATATTTAGTTGCATACAATCACATGCTCTTTAGTTTTAATTTGTTGATTATCATCTGTATATGATGTTTATCTATATTTTTGTTATTCCTAATGAAAAGAAATTGATTAGAATGAGTTTTCATTTGATTTCTTTTCTGATTTAATGCTTTGTATTCATTGTCCAATTGTTTTTTAGTCTTCGTTATTTTATGGAGTTTATATGGTTAGATTCTATTCATATTCCATGCTAAATGTTTATTTATATAATATTGTTGCTAGAGATGAGAAAGGAATGTTTGAAATAAGTTTTTAATCGATTCCTTTTCTATTTCTCATTCAATTATGTCATTGATTTGGTTTATATGTATACTTTGCATATTCTTGGTTATTAATATGACTCATGTTAATTTCTTTATTATGATAATGTTGTTTGCCTTGATTAGTATGTTTAATTCATTTATGATTTGTTAAAAGGATCTGAGATGGATTGAGATAAGTTCTCAATCGTCTCTATATGATTTGATACAATTTCAAGAATATATATGTGCTTTACCACTTTCATTATGATTTGATTCAGATAAATCCATATTCTTATTGGTTTCGAATATGTGATTTTAGGTATATGAGTTTTCTTTAATATATGTTAGTCATTTTCATGATTCTTTACTATTCTGAATATGTGTGAATCAAGGTGAGTTCATTATGTTGAGTTTGTTTGTATTTCTTGTATATATATATATATATATATATATATATATATATATATATTGGTCATAATGGCTTGATTTGATCTTTATCTATTGTTTTGGAGTTGTATTTCATGTTTTTCTTGCATCTAGAAGTGCCAAAGTAAAGGAAATCAGAAGAAGGATGGAGATCAGATGAAGGATCAGAGGAACAGCCCTAGAGACGCTAGAACCCAGGCTAGGGGTGCGTGCTCCAGCGTGCGCCTATTGTTTGAGGTGTGTGCTCCATTCTTTGGGGGTTGGCCTGGGCGCAAGTGCCCCTTACATGCACTCAGTCCCATTTTGTCTTCTCTTTGTAATCTATTTTTTAGTGGGTTCCATAGACCCTTTTCTTAGTCCAGAAGGGCTTAAGCTAGTCTTAGGGTTTTATTTTTAATTTATTTTGGTTTTAAAGGGTAATAATTTAAATATCATTAATCTTTCGAAGGATTCACATGCCCCTTAACCCCGATTTAATATTTTAGACTAGGATTCTTTGATCACTAAGTACCTTGGTAAATTTAAGCTACTATTTATATATGTAATTTGAATTAAAATGAACTTTCTCACTTTAGAATGCATGAATATTTAGGTTGTTAATTAAAATTGGGTTTAATTAGAGATGATGTATGATTAGGTTGCTTGTTTGATTAGAAAGCAATTTTAGGTCATTTAGTTTGATTTTTTGTTTGTTGATTGCTTAAACCTCTGAACCTGAATTAATTTGTAATTAGTTAGAAAGAATGCATGTTTAGGTCAATCGATTAGGATGACATGTTTGGCATGATTAGAAACCAACCAAATGGATTTTAGCATGTTAATAAACAATTAGGCTAATCAAATGGCATGATTCATAATGGACTTAGGTTTTCCTCTTTTTTGTTTAATGTAAGCAAATTATATGTTAGGGTGAACTGCAATAATGTGATATAATTGTCATCATAATTAAAACATTGAACAAAGCCATGTTAAGCTTAGCATAATATTGACCAATAATGGAAGCCAACCTCACAACTCGACAGCCTGAGTGCCTAACACCTTCACAGATTTGTACCTAACTTTCTTACCTAGAATCTCATATTCGGGTGGTTAGGTAACTAGCAATGAATCTAGTCACCCTTTACTTTAACTAGTTTTTTTTTAACAAACTAGGTGGTGACTCTCTTTCTCCTATTGGGTCCTGGCCTTTTATTTTTTCTCCTAATGTTCTATTAGAAAGCAATGCATGGTCTATCCATTCGGGGCTAGAAACCTGGTCACGATAGTGGTGAATCTGCTGGGGATATGAGAAGTTGATTCTGAATGGTCTTTATTTTGCTAAGCTTTTTGGTTTTGTGTGGGCCTGCATCAAGACACTTATCACACAATCAACCCCTTGAATGGGAGCCTAAAACCCTCGGTAATGTTAATGAAGGGATCCTTTTGCTCCACCCGACCATTGAGGTTCTTAATTGGCATTACCACTCGCAAGCTTGTACATTTGGGTATAAAAAGACTTGAGGCAAGTATATTAAGTACCTTTTGGGAAGTATGAGCCCATTTGGAAAGTATGAGCCCATTTCTCGTTTGTAGGAGCCGAATATGTAAGCCTTAGATTAAACCCAGTAATAACTTAGAAATTTCCCCTTGGACTCTTCAAACGTGTTTTATGCATATAAGAGCCTAAGACCAACATCCTTGCTGGATTATGAGTTGAAATCAAATGGGTTTAGACTATAGATTGTTTCCTCTTTGCTTGCTTTAATTTTGAGAGTATATTGACGGTACGAGCTTATGGTCTCCCTGTTGGATCATTTAAGCCAAAACCAAAAGTCCTAGGAAAGAATGAATTGGCCAATCGTATGTGGGAGAAATAAGGTTAGAAGGTTTCTAATAATGTGCGCATGTGATTTCTTTATTCAACTGTTCATGCATCATATAGGATAGACTTCATCACGTAACCTATTTTGTTTCAGCCATTTAGTAATAACTTTTTCCTTGAATCTGAAATGGCATCCTTAAACTACAGCAATAAGAGATCTAGTGGTGAGATGGCCCCAATCGATCTTGAGAGTGGGAAAAAGAATAAGAAGGTTTCTTTTGATCCTAATGTTACCTACTTTTCACCTGTGAAGGATTTCTCAACCGAATGTTCCCTTATCCAAAAATTCATTAAAGATCTCCCCAAGGTGATCTCTAATAAGAAAAGTTATCCCATTTTGAAATGCTAACCAAATACTGGTTAACCGAGTATGAAGATCGAAGTCATCTTAGGAATAGTTTCACTCAAGAATTGGATGATGATTGCAAACAAATGTTGACTAAAGCATAGGTTAAAGCTAACAGGATAAGTGAAGCTGCCATCGAAACGTGCACACATCATGAGTGCATGGAGACGCCTAGTGGAACCTTTTGTTTATTGTGTGGTCGTATGTCTTAGGTTCCTTTTCCTATCCAAGTTATGTAATATGGGATGAATTAACTTCCCAATAAGCTTAATAAAACGAGTTCTTTTTCCCTTAAGCTTTGTGTTCCCTTTTAGGAGATGGATGAATAAAAAAAATGCAGAAAAAAGAGAGAAGCTTGCTAGGTTGAAAACCAGAAAGGGCAGCCTAGGCAAAAGTTAGAGCACAAAAAATGAAAAACCTCGCAAAAGAACCTCATTTGTTCCTTAGGCAAAAGTTAGAGGTAAGAGAACAAACTTGGAAAATAAAGGAATCCTTCGAATTGATGAACACAATATTTGAGCCCAAAAGCTGAATTCACAAGGACCATTTTTTATTCAAACAAAGTTATGCATTAGGCGTCTCATACATTTGTTTCATGCATCTGATGCATCATTACACCTATTCTGAACCATATTGTCTTGCAACCATAGATCCGTGTAAGAAATTGAGTAATCCTTCCTGGAAATGACCTGGGGGCAGATTAGTATGCTGCACTCCACCTAGATCAGAGCAAACTACAGTGCAAAATTTTATAGTTTGGGGACAGAAAATGCCAGAATAGTTGGGTACAAAAACACCATATTAGGTTTAGACTCCTTCGTTACTTATCGAAGCTACTATTGAAATGGTTGAAGAAATAGAAGCTGCTATCCGATGGGTTATGGAAACTGACTTGGAAGCTTTGGTCAGAGAACAAATCATTCAGGTTTTGAATGAGAATGAGGCCAATACTATTGGGGTAGCTGCTAATGGGCCAACAGCTAATGCTCATAATCAGGGGAATAGGAATGAGTTTGTTGATGACGCTTTTATGGGTATGGATGAGTATTTTTTGAACAAGCAGAAGGAGACCCTGAAAGAGAATGAGGAACTTAAAAGTCAGATGAACTGAATTGAAAAGTTGTTAAAAGGGAAGGGTTTTGACAAAATAGAAACTCTGAGTGCTTTTACTATTGATGGGGCTGATAAGCAGCCTAACCGGTTAAAGGCACCTGATATGACTAAGTTCAAAGGGACCAGTGATCCCAATATCCATCTAAAGATGTATGCCACCTTAATAAGCACAACTGGTGCCACTGAATAGCAGATTCTGTAGCTTTTCCCATTCTCTAGATGGGGTTGCTGTGAAATGGTACTATGACCTTGACAAGAGTAAGTAAGAAGATTGGAACTTGTTGTCAAAAAACTCATTGCTCAATATGGTTATGTTGTGTTTAAAATTGTATCTCAAATCTAAGCACACAAATTTAAATACTCACAAATTAATGAATCGTATCATAGGATAGCGATAAGTTTATTCCCGAGGTCGATCTCTCAAGGAGATGCAGAAATATACCGAAGTGAATTATCCAAAATTAATTATTCTATTAATGTCAATGAACACAAATGTAGAAAAAAAAAAGTCCTAAACACTCTAATCAAGATGGCTTTGATTATTGGAAAAAAATGGGGTTGGAAAAGAAATTGAAATTGAGAACAATAATGCTGGAATGGATAAGAATAATGTAACCAATTGAGAACAAGATGGTTTCCAGGGTGTTCAACTTCACCTAATGATGCTTATGTTGCACAGAATCAATTAAGACCTAACTAGAATCCAATTAATATATCTTTCAAGTTCGGCTAATTAGAATCCAATTAAACCATAAATATGAATAGGAAAAATATAATGAACGAATTAAAACTCAACTATAATCTAATTAGCATATCTCTCGAATTTGAAAAACTAGAAACTAATTAAACTCTAAACCAATTCATTAGCATGCATAGAGATTAATACATTTATGATTCATAATCCTTAAGTTCATTATTCTTGTTCTAGTGTTAAGCAATCATCCAATTTAACACTCAACACCCTAGGTTATATAATGTGGTAGCTAATCACATATATGTGGATTTAAGCATAGAATAATGACATGAAATCCCTAAATCATATATCTAAGCAATCATATTAAATCATATAGGATCCATCTAAATCCTAGAATAAAATATTAGTTCATAGTGAAAAAGAATTAAAAATCAACTTTATTAAATCCAAAATATTCATCTTCATGTGATTAATGCAAGAGTAAATGAAATTGAATATAAAAAGTTGAGAATAGAAAACCCTAGATGAAATCCCTTGAAGAGCTGTCACTATCTTCAAAAGTGTTTCTCACCAAAAACTAAACTAACCATAACAATATTTGATTACAAGAGAGAAGAAGAAGAAGAAAAGTAATTGTATTGGTGAATGATTGGTAATGATTGATGCTTCCACCTAGATCCTTGATGGCTACTAGAGTTTGGCTCCCCTTTTTTTCTTTGTAAAGATCTCTATTTATATGTATTTTTAGGGCTTTAATTCCTAAATGTCATCTCCCAAGGTTTTTGCCACGTCACTCATCACTTATGCAACACAACCATGTTATAAAATAACACTTTCCTGTTGAGCGGTAATTTTTGGATATCAGATGATTGAATTAGGCTTTGAGGTCATAAGACTTGTATCTCTATTTCTTAGCTTTCCAACGCATCTTGAATCGCCCCAATATGATGTATACAGCTCTAGTTATGATCAAAATACCAAAAAGTGTCTGAGTTGTCAAATGTTGATTATGGTAACATGCCCATGTTGGAGGAAACATGCCCGTTTTGACGTAATTTTATCCACTGATACTCCAAACGATGCCTAACATGCCCATTTTGATGCAAAACATGCCAATGTTGACCTTGTTAACTCAAAATATGCCGATTTTGCACCTTTTGCACCTCTTTTCATTCCAAAACATTCCTACACTTAACATTAACTTAAAACACATAAAAAAATATAAAAACAACTAAAAACTAATTAGAAATAAGTAAAATTAATTAAAATAACATCTTAAAAACACTATAAATTTGGTTAAAATAATTCCCTACACTTAACTCTTTACTTGTCCTCAAGCAAATTTTACTAACACAACTCCTAAAGACCTAGAAATTACTCCATTAAAAAGATCAAGTGGACTAACATGCATTAATAATTAGTAATTTCAAAGAATCTAAATGAGTGATATTATCAAATTATACTAAAGTGCCAAGTTGTGTTAACATTTGAAATTATTTTTAACAATTCAATCAAATCAAACAAATTATAGCAATTAAGCATAAATTTTTTTCAAATTATCTCCAATTCCCCTCCCCCACACTTAAACTTCACATTGTCCTCAATGTGAACAACAAATGGAAAACATAAGTAAGGGATAAAGAAAACTTCCTTAAATTTATGTAATGTTGATCATGTCTCTCTTAAACTGCAACACAACATATTAGCACGACAATAAAAATAAAATTTTGCTAAGAGTTAAAATGTTAAGAAAATAACTAAATAAAAACTAAACTAACAAACTATGAACAAATCAAGTCCTCCATATTACTCTTTTACTTGTCCTATAGAAAAAAAAATCTAAAACAAAATGAAAAACCATAATTAGCTCTAAATAACTCAAAAATTTACAAACCATAGTCATAAACCAAAAATTTTCAAATTCTTCAAACATTAATGTACAACATGACTCAACAACTTAAACCAAAAGAATAAGAAATTCAACTTGAAGAGCATATATCAAGCATGGTAAATACTCATAAGTCTTCTTATTAACAAGGTTATACTATATGTTGATTAGGCATAAATATATCAAGTGTTTAATAAGATTGTTCAAATTCACTCAAACCAAAACATGAAGAGTAACTACCATAAGCTTGCTTATTTATCAAATTTCCATCACTAAATTACATTAAAGCACTAATTTGAAGGTCTTTCATTTGGTTGTAATGGGGCTAAGATAAAGGTATGTAAAAAGGGAATTTAAAGCTACCCCTAAAGCTTAAGAGTATATTTAAATGAACAAACAAATTCCCAACTCAAGAAGCATATTCTCAACCCCAAAACAAATTCTCTTAAAACATTTGAATGAACATGCATTTTTATTTTTATTTTTTTATTTCTACTTTTGAAGCACTTTTTCTTTTCTTTTCTTCCAATGCAATGTTCATGCTATTTTCTTTAAACATAAAGAGACATAATTTCAATGGATACCCAACAAAATGATATTCAATACCATATATTCCATCAATATAGCCCTTCCTAAAAAATTAAACATGCTCTTAAACCCTAAGAATAAGGTAAGTCAAAATAATTTCAAGGTTTAAGTGCAATGTTAATTTGGTTCAAAACAAAAGAAAAGGTAAAGACTCAAATGGGCTATCTAATGGAAAATGTAAGTTAGGCTTTTTAAGCTAAGTGGGTAATCTTAAATGCCTTCTTCATTTTAATGCTAAAATGCAATTTTTATGTGGTCTCAACTAGTATTCCTAAGCAAGTTCTAGAGATGTTCAACATGTTGGTTCACTCTCACAAGGAAATTCAGATTGATAATAATGTTCAATCATTTAGGCTTAAAATTCCTCACAAGAATAAGGTGCTAGCTTACCAAACAAGATAATGCCTTCAAAATCAAAATTCAAATCATTTAGCTTAAGAATGCAAGTAATCTTGTGCAATCATGCCAAAGTAATTGCTATTTCATGCTCAATTCATGCTTATGACTAATAAACTTTAAGAGTTATACAACAGAATAATCATGAATTTAAGAAAACAAAAACAAATATATTTTTTTAATTTAATAAAAAATAGGAAAACATATCCTTAATCCCTTCCCCCACACTTAAAGTCCACATAGTTTTCAATGGGGATGGAAAAAGAATAAAGCAAAACAAATACAGGACAAAAAAATGAAAAGAGAATAGGGAGTAAGAAAGCTTCTCTGAATTTCATCAATTTTGGCTCAACTATAGAACATGACCATGTTATCTCTACCACACTGTGTTAACTTGTGTTCACAAAAACTCAAAGAAAACTAAGTTGAATTGTTCATTTATTCAATAGAATAAAAAATAATGAAAAAGGGTAAAAAGAAATTGGTTGCTCTTAAAGTCATGCAACACAGTAATGGCTATGATCCAACACAACCGTGTTGATCTGACATAATTTAGAAATTAGAAACAGTAGGTACACGGCTTGGCAACATGGGCGTGTTGCCATTGGCTAAGCCGTGTTGACCTGAAACTTTAATTTTTTGCAGATTATTACTTCCCAACTTCAAAATTCTTCTTCTTTTTGACCCTAAAAGTCAACAAAAATACTACAGAAAATAGTTAAGACAACTAAAAAATTACAGATTAATAATTAACCAAGAATTTAAAGCAAAAGAAAAAAAAATAAAAACAAAAGATTGGGTTGCCTCCCATTTAGCGTTTCTTTAACGTCATTAGCTAGACATACCAATGTAGTGTCAAGGATACAACCTTATGTGTAGAAGTGTTCGTGGAAGCTCCTTTCATTGCTTTTCTTTTGTAGGCTCTCTCTTGCCTAAGTAGTAGAGTGCAGACTCCATATGAAATGCCTTGAAACTAGGTTGATTACAAAATAAAGGCTTCACATGGGTTCTCAGACAATCCCATACTCTTCACAATTGCCTCCTCTTCAACATGACTCATGCAATGAAATTCATCAAGTTCCATACAAGCACTTTGAGAATCAAATGCTTGCTCAATTTTCTCTTCATTTAAATTTGATATGTCCTCCCCAAATGTGTTCACTTCCTCTTTTAAGGATTCCTCATAATCAATTCCCTACTCTTTTAAAAGGGTTGGAAGAAAAAAGTATTGGCCAGGTGTCTGACTCTCCCTCAGATAAACATATTAGAAGTGGTTTAGGAGTGAACATTGGTATTGGGGGTGAATTCTTTGTAAGCTCTTTTGTGGGTGTGTTTAATGGGATGATTGGGGTGATGAGGTTTTTAATTCCCATAACTTCTATACTTTCCTCCACAACATTTTTTTCTACTGCCTCTTTTTATTGATATGGAAAAAGGACTTGAGAAAGCTCTATTTCATCCATCTGGATTGAAAGAGATATTTCATCATTTTCCCAAAGTAGATTCTTTTTCTCTTATTCCTTTAGACAATGGAACATCACCTCCAAATGTTCTTTTATCCTCTGAGTTGATTGTAGAATATTCTCCACTACAATTTTAGTTTTCTCATAAGCTCTTTGTAAATTTTCAACAAATTGGGAAATTTTATCTTCCATTGTCTTTTGTTGCTTGTAAGGCAGATGGACTAAGGGAAGCTTATCTACATCCTCCTGGATGGAAAAAGATCTTTCATCATTTGCACACTCCACTGCCTTTTGTGCTTGTTCTTTGAGGCATTTCAAAATGACACCCACGTGTTCTTCTATCCTTAAGGAGGATTCTTCAATACTTTGCACAACCCTCTCAGCCTTTTCGTTATTTATTTGACTGATTTCATTAAACTTTTGCAAAGATCCCTCAAATGTTGGTTTGCTTTGCTCAACATAAAAATCACTAGGCCTATGCTCATATCCATAATCCCAAGAATTGTCATAATGTCCTAACATGTGTTGTATCTTTGTGGTGGAGGTGAATAAAAATTTGGATAATTTGTTGAAGCATGATATGCTTTACACCATTCACATACCTGAAAAGAAAATTGACTAGAATTGCACTACATATGTTCGTTGTTAGATAATATAGCAATTTGTTCTTTTAAGCACCAAATTTGATAAGCTAACTCATCCATGAAAATTAACTTATCAAATAATCAAAAAAAAAAATTAACAAAAGAAAAATTAACACAAAAACACCAAAAAGAAAAATCACAAAATAAAATAACAAAACAAAAATAAAGATCTCACAATTTAAACACAAACAATAAAAATGCAAAACAAAATTGACATTAAATAGAACAATTAAATAAGATAACACATGCCAACTCTTTAGCAACGGCGTCAAAATTTGTTAAGTTTAAAATTGTATCTCTAATCCAAGCACACAAATTTAAATACTCACAAATTAACGAATTGTATTATAGGATAGCGATAAGTTTATTCCCGAGGTCGATCTCTCAAGGAGTTGTGAAAATATACCGAAGTGAATTATCCTAAATTAATTATTCTATTAATGTCAATGAACACAAATTTAGAAAATAAAAAAAAAGTTCTAAACACTCTAATCAAAATGGCTTTGATTGTTGGAAAAAAATGGGGTTGGAAAAGAAATAGAAATTGAGAACAAAAATGCTGGAATGGATGAGAAGTATGTAATCAATTGAGATGGTTTCTAGGGTGTTCAACTTCACCTTATGATGCCTATGTTGCATAGAATCAATTAAGACTTAAATAGAATCCAATTAATGTATCTTTCGAGTTCGGCTAATTAGAATCCAATTAAACCATAAATATGAATAGGAAAATGCAATGAACGAATTAAAACTCAACTAGAACCTAATTAGCGTATCTCTCGAATTTGAAAAACTAGAAACTAATTAAACTCCAAACCAATTCATTAGCATGCATAAAGATTAATACATTTATGATTCATAATCCCTAAGTTCATTGTTCTTGTTCTAGTGTTAAGCAATCATCCAATTTAACACTCAACCCTCAAGGTAATATAATGTGGTAGCTAATCACATATATGTGGATTTAAGCATAGAACAATGACATGAAATCCTTAAATCGTACATCTAAGCAATCATATTAAATCATATAGGATCCATCTAAACCCTAGAATAAAAGATTAGTTCAAAGTGAAAGAGAATTGAAAATCAACTTTATTAAATCCAAAATATTCATCTTCATGTGATTAATGTAAGAGTAAATGAATTGAATATAAAAAGTTAGAATACAAAACCCTAGATGAAATCCCTTAAAGAGCTATCACTATCTTCAAAAGTGTTTCTCATTAAAAACTAAACTAACTATAACAATATTTGATTACAAGAGAGAAGAAGAGAAAAGAAGAAAAGGAATTGTTTTGGTGAATGATTAGTGATGATTGATGCTTCCACCTAGAGCCATGACGGCTAATAGGGTTTAACTCCCTTTTTTTCCTTTGTAAAGATCTCTATTTATATTCATTTTTAGGGCTTCAATTGCTAAAAGTCATCTCCCAAGCTTTCTGCCACGTCACCCATCACTTATGCAGCCTAGCCATGTTATAAAATAACACAACCGTGTTGAGCGGTAATTTTAAGGTACCATATTATCGAATTAGGCTTTGAGGTCTTCATGAGATTTGTAGCTTTGTTTCTTATCTTTCTAACGCATTTTAAATCACTCCAATTTGATGTCTGTAGATCCATTTATAATCATAATACCAAAAGGCATTTGAGCTATCAAATGTTGATTATGGTAACAAGCCCATACTAGAGAAAACACACCTGTGTTGACGTAATTTTACCGCTAACACTCTAAACAATGCCCAACACGCCCATGTTGACCTGGTTGATCCAAAATATGTCGATTTTGCACCTTTTCACCTCTTTCCATTCCAAAATATTCATACACTTAACATAACTTAAAAACATATAAAAATAACTAAAAACTAATTATAAATAAATAAAATTATTCAAAATAACATCCTAAAAATACCACAAATTTGGTTAGAACATGTTACAACACTTTGCTTGAGGTAAGCTTTAGAGATTTGGAATCCATTAGACAGAAATCTAGAGAGTCTTTCTCAGATTACATCATGAGATGGAGGGAAAAGGCTGCAAAGATGATGAATAGGCCCACCAAAAAGGAGCAGGTCTGCCTTATTGTGAAAGGTTATTTACTTGCCTTGTATAATAGGCTTTATGTGGTTCCTTTAAAAACTTTTGAAGATCTATATGACTTGGATTTTCAATTACAAGAAGTGGATTATGACCGGTCAAAAATGCATGGTTCTAGGCCAAGGAATCAACAGTCAGGTTATCAGGCTTTTGGAGCCACTGTGAAATCCACTGATGTGAATTTAGTGAAGGCACCGTACAAGTTCTCTCAGCTGAACCAACCCTTATTTGCTATCCTTGATAGATTGATGAAAAGGAACATTTTGAAGCTTTTGGATCTTACTCCTTTGCCTAATCATTTGCTTCAAAACTTTAATGCAATGCTTACTGCCATTACCATCAAGTAATGGGCCATAATACTGATAAGTGCAAAAGATTATTGTCACGACCCAACTTTGAGCCGCGACAGTCCTAGGGTATAGGAAGACTTAAGGTCACCTAAACCCGTAGAACACCTCATTACCTTAATTAACTTCCATTAATTACCAGTTATCATTACCCCAGAATCGGAACCATAAATTTCCCTTATATAAAAATCCCATGCCTTATAAACATTTGTGATCAGTAA